>JAZAYU010001069.1:0-94003 GCA_038501625.1 Corbicula japonica | reverse complement strand
GCCTTGTGGTTTCAGACAAGAAGATTTTTAAAGTTTTTCCTATACAAGTCTATGTAAAATGAAGTGACCCCTGGGGCGGGGCCAATTTTGACCCCAGGGAAATACTTTGAACAATCTTTGTAGAGTTCCACTAGAGGATGCTAAATGCCAAATATCTAAGCTCTAGGCCTTGTGGTTTCAGACAAGAAGATTTTTAAAGTTGTTTCTATATAAGTCTATGTAAAATAAAGTGACCCCTGGGGCGGGGCCAATTTTGACCCCAGGGAAATAATTTGAACAATCTTTGTAGAGCTCCACTAGAGGATGCTAAATGCCAAATATCTAAGCTCTAGGCCTTGTGGTTTCAGACAAGAAGATTTTTAAAGTTTTTCCTTTCGGTTGCCATGGCAACCAGAGTTCTGCATGGAATTGATTTCTTTGAACAACTTTGGAAGAGCTTCATGCAAGGAACATACGTGGCAAGTTTCATCAAAATTGGCCAAGCCGTTTCAGAGAAGAAGTTGATTGAAGCAATTGTTGACGACGCACGACGGACGACGCACGACGGACGACGGACATCAGGCGGTCACAAAAGCTCACCTTGTCACTACGTGACAGGTGAGCTAAAAAACAAGTATAATCAGAACAGTAAAATTTATGTGTTCCAATAAAACCTCATCAAACAGATAACTGTATCATCACATAAAAGGTAGCTTTAGGTTTTAATATTTACATTAAAAAAAAATTGAGCTGAAAATTTTAAAACTGAATTTGGAAACCATTCTCAAACCTCGAGCATCTGATTGCATTCAGATGCTTGAGATTTGAGACTGGTTTCCATTCTCAGTTTTATAATCTTGGAGCCTGAACCTTACAAGAACAAGAGAAAAAGCTGGCTAGTGTGGTATCTGCAGTATTTTGTTGCGTTTAAACTTTCAAATTCAATGCTACTTGCTCATACATAATAAACTATCATATCGGACTTTCATTTTAATGATATGTACTTGTAACACAAATGTGCATGCTGATCTGGATCTACACTGGTAACATATGTGAAAAAATATGTATATATGGAGCAATACCTTAAGGATCAAGTTTTATAATTCTGGATTCAGGTTTCATATCTCTGGTGTCTGCAAGAATTATATTGCCCTAGGTTTTCAATATGAGAATATGAGAATTAATTTAGAATGGATCAATAACTATTCTGGCATTAATTGGTAACTTGTCTTTCCAGTTATGATATAAAACCAGATATCAGAACAATTTACCTATAGTGTTGGAACTTGATACTTTAGAAGGATGACATTAAATTGATTGTCAATGACAATACAAAATACCGAGCGTTGCAAGATCCTCAATGATACAGACAGTGAGTGTGAGAAACGCCACAAAGGTTGCTTGAAAAACGTGACACTCACTTCATTAACCATTTTCTAAATGAGATATGGTTGTTATCCATGGGCAAACAGTGTAGATCCACACCAACTGTCACATCCGCTTTTTGATTTAACTGACCAGATGTTGACCACCACTGGACATGTTCAAGTAAAATAAATTATTCAGTTCTTTTGTGACCATGCATTCAAAACTTAGGTTGGATTTTCAAATGTCATGATTTTCAATGGTCACAATGAAACTGTGATGAGCAAGTTTTACAATCTGTGCAAGCCTGACTTTAAAGGTTATACTAGATGGGTGTTCAGTTGAACACTTGTGTCGCCCTCTGGTGCTGTCGGAATAAAAACGCAAGTACAAAAAGGGGCATTACTCCAACAAATGTGACCTTGACCTTAAGAATATAGTATCGTCACGAGCGTATTGCCATAGGGAATAGAATTTGAAAGTTTAATGAAGAAATATTAAGAAATGGCAAAGTTATAGCCAATGTTAAGTTTTCGTAAAAAGGGAAATAACTCTATCAAATGTGACCTTGACCTAAAGAATGTGGTATCATCATGAGCGTGTTGTCATAAGGAATATAGTTTAAAAGTTTCATGAAGAAATATTAAGAATTGGCAAAGTTATTGCCAACGTTAAGTTTTCGTGTCTAAATATAAGTACAAAAAGGGGCATAACTCCATCAAATGTGACCTTGACCTTGCGAATTTGGTATCATCTGGAGCATGTTGTCATAAGCAATATAATTTGAAAGTTTGATGAAGAAATATTAAGAAATGGCGAAGTTACAGCCAACGTTAAGTTTTCGTGACGGACGGACCGACGGACTGACAGACAAAGCGGTCCCTATGTATCGCCATTTCTTCGAAAGGGCGACACAAAAACCAAGTATGGTAACCAGTTTTAGATCTCAAGCTTGTCATTGGTCAGTTCTAACATTACACTCAATGTCAACCAATCATATTGCTAAGATTCAAATACTGTCTACAATCTTGGAGACCTGTATGTAAGGCAACAGCGAAGATACACCAAGCAAACCATCAACAGACACTTTATTATAATTTATTTTCATTCAGTTGCTGTTAGTATTTTCCTTCAAAACAGATTATCAACACATTCTTGTTCTTTGGACTGCACCAAAATGAACCCTGGTTTGAGCCTATTTACACAACTAACCAACAGAATCAATCACAGATCAATCAACCTGGAGATTGATTAGTCTATAATTTGCATTGATTTATGGAAGGTTCTGCTAATTGCAAGAGGTACACTTTTAATTAAGCTTCCCAGGTAATCACTGACTGTTCAATATAGCAAACTGAACCATTATCAGTCTAATCGCCTACACATTGCTCTTTTCATACCCAAGTTTGCATGTTAGACTGCCCTTACTTTGAAGCTGATAACTAGATTCATAATTAACAGGGTTCAGCAAAGATGAAGCTGACAAAGTAAAACTCTGATCTAAATGAAGCATAGTTATTTATGTCTATTATGAAAGTCAATCAATAACCTTAAAGAGCAAATATTATCCATTTTAAATTCAAGAAACATCAATTTTACTTGTTGAAAAAACCACTCAAATGCCAATACCATCATTCATGCAATAGATTTCTTGATTGAAGTATCAGGGATTTTCATATTAACTGATGTGCACCAGACTGCAATTCATTTCTTGATTGTATTTACCGGGATTTTCATATTTACTGATGTGCACCGTAATGACAGAAAAATGCTGATAAAATCATGTTTTGCCCTTCCTTGATTTGATAGAGATAACATTTTGTAATCAATGAAAGGACAGTCCATAATGCATAACTTCCTATTTCGATAATTTTGCAGTTAACAGGGCTAGCCAGAATAAACTCTGGCTTGAAGGTTATAAAGCTGAGCATGGATACCAGTCTCAAATCTCAAGCATCTGATTGGCTGAAATGACAACTGGTTGCCATTTCAGCCAACAGATCTTGAGATTTGAAACTGGTTTCCAAACTCAGTTTTATAACCTTCAGACCTGTTTTGAGCCACTTACCTGCCACACGCCTACCACAGCATTGCATATTAAAATAACTAATATCACAAAGGGCTCCACAAAAGCTGTCACTTGATCTTCATCTTCTTCAAACCAAGCTAATACCTGAAAGATAACACAATAAAACTTAAAGTATTCATTAGATCTAGTTTAAAGCATTTTACAAATTGAGTATTCATCAAATTAAATACTATTTCATTATTGACATTGGTATAGATAGTTAGATACATTCAAGTCAGTATCAACTTATCATAGCAAGATATATATTTTCTTTTGTAGCCCATAAATACCAAACGATTTTATCTTAATCATTACTGCCAGTATATAAATCATAAATTAATAATAAACCATCTTTTCATTACAAAGTTCAAGTAATTTATGGTGATATTGGCAATGTAATAAAGAGTCTGTTAGATTTCATCTTGTAAGGGTCACAATTCTATCAGGTAATGGTTTCTTTAGCAGTCAATCTTTGTAAAATGTTGGAAATGCTAAATAAGCATTTTCCATTTTGTGATTATTACTTCCTCACTTCATAGGCTAACCATGGTTACCATTTACAAAGATGTCTGCAAGAAAGGCAGATACACCTCACAACCAAGAGACCAATCTCTGATCTCAAGCTGCTATTATGCAAATTATAGACCAGTCCTAAAAATGTCCATTCACAAGCTAGAGTTTGTAGAATGGTCTGCTATCAGTTTTGTAAAACTATAAGATAACTACAGTGCCACATTCTAATTACAGAATTTTATTTTTTTATTTAAGCATGTGCAAGTAAAAATGAAAACTTAATATTGTGTATGTTTGTATAAAAGTGCAGATTTTAGGTTAAATGAACCATTGTTTAATTCATTAAATCCTAAAAAATGCATGAGTATTGGAATATAGGTTGACATTTACTTCACATTGTTTTGATAATATTTAAACCTATTCTTGGAAGCCACTGTTCCATAATTATTTTTAAGCCATTTTTGTAGCAGGAAAGTTTAAAGATTCATGTATGATCAATAAAACTCCACCATAGGTCAAAGTGAAAAGAGTGACATGGTCAAAGAACACTTTCATATCTATTTACTTCTTTGCTTAAATACTTTCAATAGATCTTAACCTTGTCTATGTTTGTTTTTTTTTAATTCCAAAGTACTGCTGCTTAAAAAACCTGTCTTAATCCTGCATTGAAACCTTGCCAGTTACTTAATAGGCAAGTCCTACATACAAGTAGCTCATCAATGGTGCTATATCTTTCTAGCTACTTGGTATGGTGATTTTCAACAATCAGCTAGGACTTGAATAAAGGTTTTCATCATAGCATCATATCATTAAATTATGTCAATAATAATTGTAGATTTGTGTGTGACAACTTTCAGATATTCGACATGAAAATATCAATCTTACAGAATTGTGTTACTTAAACTCACTTTCAACTCTGCAGTTGGCTATGTACAATTTAATTTTGCAGGGAAAAAAGGCAAAAATAATTTATATATGGGAGCATAAGTTTGTGCAACTGTACCTTTCTTTGATGACATTATTACATGGTAAAATTTCACTGGTGCTTTAATATGCGCATTTACCCCAGCACAAAATATGCAAAATTTAATTACATGCAAAATACAATGATACCACAGTTACATTATATTCTTGGATATAATTTTGAACTGCCATTTCAACATTCAAAACTAATGATGTTAATTGTTTTCAATGGTGTGGTCATACGGGCACGATTGGTATGTCATGCCAAAAATATTCCAAGCCAATGGCAAGAGGTGAATGTAATAAGACAACAGTGTAAGAGTATGCCTTCTTTGTTTTCAAAAAAGTCTCAGCCGCTGCTTTATCAAAGAGGGGTTATAGTTGGCTGCATTGACATAGTACAGTGTTACTGGGACAATGGTATATATATATGAGATGACAAAAACATTGGGGGTTAAGAGAGCACCACAGCAGCAAGTTGACCTCATTATTTGCTTTGAAAGTACAATAAATGGCTCTGTGATATACAAACTTGTTTTTCAAGTTTTGTTTAACTCATTATTCAGATTTTTCTGCTTAAATCATTATCTCTTTACATCTTTCAGTAAGAACCAATGAGCATATTTTTGGTCATTGAACCAAAACCAGCATCAACTTTCTTCAGTCATCAAAATTTGCTCCAAGTCTGTACCACTTACACCTTGGCAAAGTTTTCAAAAGCTCTTGTGAAATTTAAGAAATAGCTCCTTATGATGATAAAAAAAGAAACTTGGTGAACATGTGCTCTAACTGCAGCCGATCTCATACCAGAGCATCTCATCCAATTGTAGAATTTGATTAACACTTTTAATTTAAGTGGTGAACACAAAAAATGACTTTTTAATCAGATCACAGTTATTGCACTGAAGGCAGCAATTAAGCTATAAAGAGCTGCAGAGAACCAAGTTTTATTATAGTTAAAACTCAAGAAACTTCTTGACTGTATCAAAAAGCAACAAGAGAAAACCAAGCCAGGAGGTTGTTGTAAAATGGGGAATAAAACTGAAAATGGAATCAGAAGAGCAATCTGCTTAAATCAATTGAATATAAAGTCAAATCAGTGGCCCAGCAAGACAAATGTGCTCAATTATATATACAATGAGAAAGAAATCAATTCTGGTAGATATTAGCACCATTTTCTTGGTCATTTACAGTTAACTGTATGGAAACGGTGCTGAGATGTAATAACAACTTGAAAATTGCCATTCCGTAACAGCCAATAAAAGCACCCAGACTTGCAGAACTCCTGAACATCGAGAAAAGGCCTGTAATTTATCTCTTTCCTTTACTCCATATATACACATTTTTATGCATGTGTGACCATAGTAGATCCAGATCAGGCAGACATTTGTGCCCTCTGATCAGGATCTTCACTGTTTACCATCGCAATAAAGGTGTATCTATGGAGTAATGGTTTAAAAGTTTTCCCTTCAAATTAATGCAATGCCACTAACATCTAAACCATTTTTTGCTGCAATAGACGTACAAATGATGGGATTGCAGTAAGCTGTCTGGACATTTGATTCAAACATTGATATGGGCACATAACATGCAGAAAAGCCATTCCACAGAGAGGCTCTTCGTAAAATGAGGAAATTGATACAGCAACCTAGCATTATGTTGCAAAAGCAGTAATGTTAAAATCCTGTCATTCCAAGATCATGACAAGACAGAATTTTGAGAAATGCTCTGTTCAAAGAGATCAAAGTTACCTGAAAAACAATCTCGGAAATTGTATTTACTGTTTTGACCATGCACTAATGCAGTTGTTCTGTGAGCAGTTATATTCACTGTCACGATCATGTACTGTCAGCAGTAATGTTCATGTTCCAGTGTAGTCAAAGTACTTAACCTTTTCCTCCATAGAAACACCTTTATTGCGTGGGCGAACAGTTTAGATCCTGATCAGCCGGCACATCCGTGTCATCTAATCAGGATCTAAATTGTTCGCTTTATAATTTGTTAGGTTATTTCTGAACAAAATGTGACCAGTGCAGATTCTGATCAGACGGCACAGATGTGCTGTTTGATTTGGATCTACACTGGTCGCATATGCGTAAAAATGCGTATATATGGAGGAACCCTTTACTCCATAAATATGCCTTTATTGTGTGAGCAAGAAGTGCAGATCCAGATCAGCTGAAGGTATCCTTACAATCTGATCAGGATCTACCTTGTTCACCATTAGATTCATGTGATAAAACCCTTATATATGGCGTAAAGGGTTAATTTTATTGATCAGCAGCAGCTCAATAGATTTTGACCAAATAGATAAGAGATAAAATCAGCAATAATGTAAGATAACAACAGAAATAAGCCTTTTTTAATTGCATTTTGTTTAAATAAGTGTTTTACTTATGTACGATAGATCACAAAGAGATAAACACCTCTTGTGAATCAAAGAAGCTGATGTATTGAATAATCTAGACAACAGAGGAGACCAATACGGCATAGCCATCTGATTAACCCGGATCAGCAAGCACAGCATCAGGCTCCCTTGAATCATCCAACTAGCATCTGATTGACCTGGAGTAACTCTGGAGCATCCGATAAGAGACACTGCAGAAATAGGGACAGAGATCAGTAGGGATAAATAACTGATAAGATCCCAAAATAAATAAATGCATTTGTACTGTATTAATATTACCTGCATTCCTAGCAATTGTTAAACAAGATTTTAAACATAATGAGGACTGGTAATAAATAGTATTCCAGATAAGCTTGTGGTATCAGTTACAGACAATCAGCAGAGTTCCTCTTACAGAACAACAGAACAGACCTGTATGCAATGTAAACATTACCTGCATTTCTGGTCTTACAGAACACAATTAGATCAAGATGACCACCTGGTACATCTAAATAATTAACAAAGCTCTTACACATTATGGCCACTTGAACAGAGGAGTACCAGAACTCTGATTGGATCAAGACACAATCCTGTATGTTAGCAATTAAATCAACAGCAACTCAATGTGTAAAAGAGAACAATAGTTTTTAGAAGCAGAAGACTGAACAGTGACAGCCAAACCTTTCAGACTATTAACCGACTTCTTTATGATGAAATCTTGACACCCACGACATTTCTTATGCCAAAGAATTTCTGGCAACTAAAATTACAAGTTGTAAATGTATACCAACTGATAAATGTATTTTAATCAAAATACGAACTTAATTTGGAGATCATATAAATTGTTTACTTCAATGAAATTGCACCACTAGTATTGTTTAAACAGCACTTCTCGATGGTAATCATGTTCTGCATTGTTTACATTGAAACATTTTAATATTCTGTAATCTGCACCAATCTAAATATGGATACAAGCTATTTACAATTTAAACGGATGACGTCAAACCAGTTCGATCATAACAAATCAGGTCTTTAATCTGAACCAAATTTACTGTCAACCATCTAAACTAAATCGGTTCTGGTAATAAAACCTTAATGGGGGCAAACATTTTTATTATATCAAAGTGAACGAAACTTTTAATGTGTGATGGTTCAATATAACCTTCATTCATAATATTTGAAATTTCACAGCAATATTTGACAGAATAAACTTTCAATATTGGATTCCAATACTAATACTAATGTTAGTAATGTGAATAAAACAAAAGCAATTCAGTGGTGGCATCGTTGTTAACCAATATGTGATCAGAGAAATATGACAAAATTAAAACAAGATCCCCCCCCCCCCCCAAAATCAAACTGATGTCTGTACATGTAAATGAAAAGGGAATGGAAGGGCTGGGCTGTGGGCTGGAACTAAAGTAAACAATCTGACCAATATCTTTTTTTCATTTTTATATTTAACTAATTACAACATATTTAACAGGTATCAAAGGAGCAGTGTAATGCAACTACCTAGAAAGAAGAATGGATTTATCAATATTTCTGGCCCCATAAAAGTTGAGGTTGTAGCCAATGGTAATCATCTTTAACCTCCTTTTAGCATATGATCTTTTATTTGATGTCTGTTATTTCTGTTAACAATTTTGTTTGTTTATAGAGAAGTGGTAAAGTTCTAATCTAAATTGCAGTAACCAGTTATTCCTAAAATGACACTTGCATTGTCAATGAAGGGTCGAGAGTCTTTTTACTGCTTGTTAAACATACTTGACTGTATATCTTTTTTGTTTTGTTTTGACCTGTATTGCAGACCCTGATACAGGTATTGAATATTTACTCCATGGGATATGACTGTTATCCCATAGGTGAACATATAAAGTAATCAGCCAGCACATCTGTGCCATTTGATCAGAATCTACCTGCTGCTTTGGATTTATTAGGTTATTTCTGGCCAAGAATTGTCAGTGAAGATCCAGATCAGAAGGGATCTAAGATGTTTTGGTTAAACTGGATCTGTTGAAATAAGTTGAATATATATATTTGAGTACAACTCTTACTGACATGTCCCCAAGATCATAAAACTAAAATAGGAGACCAGTCTACAATCTCAAGCATCTCATCAGCTGAAATGGTGACCAGTCGCCATTTCAGCCAATCGGATCCTTGAGATTTGAGACTGGTCTCCAGATATGGTCAGAATTGCTGTTTTCAGATAGGTATTAAACTGGCCTGGCAATAAAAATCTGACATCTGCGAATCAAATAACTATGTTAACAGAAGCAACAACGAGACAATCTATCATAGCTATCAAAATACAAACTGCACCAAATGCAGCTGCAATAATAATTACCATAAATCTCACAAAAAATTAACACATCATTTGTCTTGGGCTTATAAGCGTTCAGTACACCAGAAACCAAAATCATCAAAAGTAATATTGTAGTAGACTACTACAATGCCTAAAATAAACTCCACATTTTTGTGAGCAATTTGAAGTAACCTTGTATACTCTCAGATAGATCAGCAAATAACACACAACGGTCACTCTGGCACTGCAGAATTTCTATATCATATAAATGATTCAACTAGTTCCCAGACAAGCATGTTGTTAATTCTTTACATCACGGGATAACTGTTAACCATAGGCACACAGTTTAGATCCAGATCAGACAGCAAATCCATGCTATCCGAGCATGATCTTCATTGTTTTCATTTTTATTCATTTATTTTATTTCTGACCAACAAGGCTTACAAGCACACAGCGAGATCCTGATCATAAAAAACAACAATATAATATATGGAATAAATGTTTAAATAGTTTTGATTCATATAAGAACACAACTATGTAGGACAAGAATGTGATTAACAGCATTTACCCAGAACAGTAAATCTGTTGTATTCTTCTAGCTTATGCAATCTGGAATTGATCATTAAAAGTTTATATTATAACCAAGCATATTTTTTCCATATACATGTGTATACAACAGTGCAGAGAGAAAACTTGACAAAGAATCAAAATAATGTTCCAATGAAATGAAGGATTGTTATAAAAAATGTCAAAATTCTGACAGGGTATTTGCAACAATTTGTCAAGAACTTCCTGCCACTCTTTATTTATCTTTGCTAGGAAAGAAAGCAAATTGCAGAAATCAAATTCACTACATTTTTCATCAAGGAGCTTTGAAGGTGAAAGAAGCACACTATGCTGCATATTGTCTGACGGCTGTTCAGGTATTTTTTCTGAATCAGCTAGATTCTTTCTGGAGAAAATATCTCTTTATGTTCCACCAAATGATATGTTTTTGGCACAGCTACTGCTGTAGTCTACCAAGGTGAAAGGCAGAAAAATGTGGAAATATTAGCAGAATGACTGGAGTAACATCAGTTTCACCTGCTGTTTTACTTCATACCAAGGTGTGAAAGCTAGCAATACACTAGTAGATAATACATGTATCTACATCTACTTCTGTCATTGTGAGTTGTAACCTTATAATTTTTTTCTGTTCCATATTGCACCCATGTGCTTTTAATATCATTATGTGCATTATTCTGTTCAGTCATTAATGTAATATATAACTTGCAGCAGCTGCTCATTGAAAAAGTTGAAATAACAGTATTTGTTGTGTGTAATTATTGGTCTTCCGAAATAGGCTTTTACATTTTATTTATTTTCTGCAATATTATTCAAGTCTTTTCCCTCATTAGAATGCATGAAAATGTTAACTGTTTATCTCAAATTTATACTTTTATACTGCTGTTTAAATGGAAAAAATAGCTAAGCACTACATGTATGTGAGGGTACTGTAAATTTAAATTAGGTTTCATGTGACAGAAACCGGATTCTACCACTATTGCTGACTCCTTAGTAGGATAGTATCACAGAGCAAAGCATATCACAATAATTATATCACATACCAGCCTGCCATATCAAAATCATCAGTTATCTTTAAACAAGATATCAATTATAAATTAATCATTTGTCATTTGACAGACTACCAAAAAATGAAGCACACAATTTAGGTTAGACTACAGTAATTAATTTCCCATAGACTCACAGTATAGCTTCATCTCCTATTCTGAATTAGCTATTGCGTCAAGGCCTTAAAATCTTACTTTTGCAAATAAAACTAAACTAGAGACATCATATAATAACAACAAAAATATAGCGTAACCAGTAAACTTTTTCGCGGCATGCACTGGAATACCACCACCCTCAACTTTGTGCCACTTTGTCCAAAATATTATTCATTTTTAAAGATAAAAAATTTCATACATTCTTCTATACACACTGTGCATTTCCACATAGCTATATAATATTTTTATTCTGCTTTTGCATTTTCAACCAATCACAGAATTACTTTATCTAATGGTCCACACAAACCCTAGACAAAATTGACTGGTTCCCTGAGCCACCTGAATTAATGTAGTGTAACCACAAAGCCACATGTTTTGCAGATGGACTGAATACATCTTTAACCAACAGGCAACAATTATAAACCCTTATGAGAAGTTAGAAGGGTGTAAGGATGCATTTTGTGTGTTTGTTTTACAATTATTATTCTAAAACTAACAAGTTACTGAAACTTTAAAAATTATATAATAGGAATGAGGAAAAAACAGGTTAGGGGACAAGTCAAGTGTATTGCAAGTGCAGCCCCTTGCTGCACCCTTCTCTCCTGCTCACAATACAACAGAGTGTGACTATATAGAAAAGATATCCAAATGATGATCTGGTCACAATAATGACTCACTTACATCCCAAGTTAATAATTAAAGTACTTTGCTCACATTAATTGATAAATAACAAATTCCCTAACAACAGAGTTTTGTAAGATCATTCTCCCAAATACATTGATTGTTTCCAATTCATTTTGAGTTTACTCCAACACTGATTAATCAATCAAAGTCTCCCAGATGATTGCATTTGTGTCACAAAAGAACTAGATTTCTGGTTAATTCCAAGAATCTATTTAATATATTACTTTTTCTATTACTTCGCTATTTTGGGGGGTCAAATCAACACATACAAAAAATTGAAACTATAGCTGATATTAAATACAATATACTAAATCCATAAAGGTGTTTTCACCTTTACTAATTCTTCTTGTGAAGAATCAATGATTAAGACTTGTTACTCTTGTAACACTTAATATTAAACAATTATATAATACAACATTACAAAACCTGCCGACAAATCTGTAAATCGTAAATGGTCTTAATCTGGTTTAAAATAACAAGAGCCAGTCTGAAACTACTAGCACAAATTAGGTCTAAAGTTCCCTTTTTCCTTAAATTACTCTATTAAAGTATACCACTTCTAAATAAAATGTATTAAAAAATGAATTTTTACAATCATTGTCATTGCAAGAATTTAACCAGTTTAAAAAATCTGTGTTTTTACCAATTTCTATAATATTTTAATTTAAAATAGATAAATCAGTACCATTCATTGTTGGTGGAAAGTATGCATATTTGCATGTCTCCCATTGGTCCAGTGAATACAAGCTGTAATGCTGTTGCACTGATAAACAATAAAGCAATGTTTTGAGGGGTCAGGTGGGGGGGGGGGGGCAAGAAAGATCAAGTGATTTATTGAAGAGATTGTTTTTTAAGTTTGCAGTTTGGTTACAAATAAATCAAGAAACTTACAGGGAAAGTCTGCTAGGAATAAGGCAGATGGTATGAGTGGGAAGCAGGCTTAAAGGTGGTGTATGGGGATATTTACCCAAACAACTGTGATTATCATAGTTAAAGTGTACTAAGTTTCAGTGAATTTTATGTAGATAGTAAAGTATGCTTTAACCAGAAAATTCAAGTTCATAAAGGGACATAACTTTATCAAAGATAGTAGAATATTTAGCTCTTGGCAAGCTAAGCCTGCGTATGAAGGTCAACACCTACATAGTTCAAAGCTACTGTATTAATTAATTTTCTAGCAGTTTTGGGCAAGCACAATTTTCATGAGCTTAAAACTGAACACTGTAGTCCAAAAAGGGTCTGAAATTTAGAGTTATGGTCCCTGGGGTATCAACTTCTGATATGATCACGAAAGTTTTAGTAGTTTGAAAGATCCAAACATGTTGGAAGTTAACTACTGACACAGACAGAACATCAAACTATATCACAGTTGAAAATAAATAACTGCAGTTCTTTACGGACAATCAACTGCCACTTGCACTGCTGGTGTTTATGCAAATTACAAAAAGCAACATGGGTGTGTTTTTTACCCAAAATACATGAATTCTGATCATTCAATAATTAAACATGTAGAAAAAGAATAATCTACATGGTTAAACAAGTTTTAGTCTTTTGATGTTGTCAAATGATTGACAGATGATTGTTAATTTCCAAAAAAATTACAGTATACAATATGTATGCTGGAAGTTCTGGAAGCAGAATGGTGAGAATGAGAACACCTCAACCATTTTAAGCAGTGCTTGACAATGATGACTAAAGACAAGCCAACAGGGCATTTTTCTGCATAATCTGAAGAGTCATAAACATATTAATGTAAAAGACCCAGCCAGCGAGCTGATATCTAGCAACAAGACAGAGATTTTAAAAAGACTGTGCAGTGCCCTGCTACTCTGCACTATAATAACCATTGTATTTTAAATGATAACCCAAATGATTGTCTGCAACAGCTAAAGTACTCCAAACCTTAATTTGACTGGGAATTCAAATCATGGCCTCTCGTTTAACGTGTGAGCACTCTACCACTGAGCTACCAAGCCACCCCATCATCTCATGAACAAGTTTTCACCATAAACCTAACACAGTATAAGTATTCTCAGTGTTTAACACAATATTAAAGTACATAGTGTACTTTAGCAAAAGCATACTTACGAATGAGATACAAGCTGCCAACAATAAAATCTTGACTAACAAATCATCAAATTGTTCTAAGATGAGTTCCCATAGAGGTTTACCTGAAACAAAGTTCAAAATTAAGTTACCTGAAAAGAAACTTATAGGTTGAACCAAAGTAAATCCAATTCCCAATATTCAATGTACATTTAACATGATTTCTATCATCTTAATTTCTACACAACAATATATTAATGTGAAGATCTACATTTCATCTATTCAAAAACACAAAGCTAATTTGGGGTTAACTTACTTGTAAGAAAATAACTGATCTCAAACCGAACAGACCCTATTTTAAACACAGTATCACATATACGGTGACAAAAATGTACACCTGCTGTACCGGAACATGTCCTCCTTTATCAAACGAGATATAGGCATGAAATTGCTTTCATTTATTTTCCTGACATTTTTTACCTGCAAACAAGCCACTAACAGGCCGGTATCTAAGGGTTAAAAGGACCCCAGATGAAGAAAAAAATTATCAGATATTAAAACAGACTTCATTTGAATGGACCATTGTGAAATACTGAGTTATTTGGTGTTCTGGAACCAATATGCAAAATGAAAGTAGAGAAAAAAAATGCAAACCGGAAGTAGCATTTCGGTCATTACAGAAACTCCGTATCACGCGAAAACAGATTACAATGTTTTTACTTACCCTCTTCCGCTGGTAATTCTGAAAAGGACAAAGAAATAGAATTTATAAAAACGATATATCGTTATCGTACATATAAACAGACTCATAAAGCAAACGATTTATGGTATAAATGTATGATTTTATGGACGTAATGTGACTATGTGGCAATCGAACCAACCAGAAACAAGTCACACGGTTTATATTTCATTAAATTAAACTGTCAAACACTTACCATTGGGTCCATATTTTTCTCTCGATTTTTTCACCTGATCTTCACTCAATCCAGTTTCTTCATCTACACCAAAAAATGCACAGATTTCTTCCACTGACTTAGAGTGTGCTTGCTCCATTTTTAATGGAGATCAAAAACTTGTTTATCCAACAATTATCACAACTGAATCATAAACACAAAATTGGACCCTTACACACAACCTTGTACCCTGGACTTAATCCTCAGTTCACGAAAATATTAAATTATGAGGGGTAAGGCATGTGAGCCTAGATCTTTCCTACACCCTCACTTGCAGAGAAAGAAAGTCAACACTGACGATTACCGTGTATGGATGGGCGAGTCCAAGTTTACACACAGGTGTGAAAATACTTTCTATGTCAGAATTCTCAACATTCAAAGAAATAACGGAATAATATAAGCTTTTTCCCTATTATTACTTGAAAGTGATTTTTAAAAGGTAGTATTTCCGTTATAAACTTATTCCATGATGAAATAGCGATAGATTGGGGTAACGTGTTATATGAGAATGTGTTCCGCTGTGATTGGTTTTCACGTTTGACGTCATAGCTGGTAACCGATATCTATTTTTAAACGCACAGGGGGTACCAATGTAAACTAGATGAAATTGCGGTTCAATAAATTTAATCAACATGAGTACGAGTAGATCTAACAAAGAAAATCCAGAATATTTTTGACACCGTGGGTAAAATTTATATAAATATACACATCCGAAAAATATTTAGATTTATAAAGATAGTATTTCTCAAATTAGAACAAAGATAATGTATCGAAATCATTTTCAATTTTCTAAAACTTCGTTAGACTGTAGGCCTACAACTCAAAAGCCATTGACTGTACAACTCAAAAAGCCATAAAATATGTTTGACAGTCCTATTTCGTTATTTCTTATATTTCTCACAGTGTTTTCTGCTAATTTTTCATAAAAATACACGCTCAGGCAAGAAATTTGCATTTGCTCAAAACCTTAGCCAGATATGCATATCATTGGAAAAGAGAATGCATATAATAGCCTAGATCTCACTGAGGCTATTTCAGATCTAAAATTAATGTAAGCGTGGATTTAGCGGTTTTCGGCATAGTCTATGGTTTTAATTGGATTGACCTGCGGGGGTTGCCGCATTGGAACGCTCTTGTCACCACCTGTATAACACTGGGGGTTAAACCATGGTCCGGGGTCCATCAACCTCACACTTCGTGTTTAAAATTGCCTCGGTGACTTAACTGCAACCCAACCAAGTTAACTTCAACCACCCACCCCATGCAGTAACATGCAAACAAATAAAAACAACTGTAGTTTTTGTCCAAAATATAGGCTGGTAGGCCTACTCAATGACCTGTCCGAAAACCCAGGGACGTTAACAGTATACTTTGAAAGCTTGTAATAAACGACACAGAATACTTAAAAGTAAGCATATATCCAAATCAGGTATATGCTCGATTATATGAATGCGAAATTTCTTGAGGAAACTCAAAAAAAAAACAACAAATTTGGGCGCGTCCCACCTTTAATCACCAATAACACACTTGCAAGAATACAGGAAACAGATCGAACTCTTAACAAGATTTCTGTAAATACAGAAACCTTCATAACCACCATGATGCTACAAAAGGGTGAGCAAAGCGATCATCTGTTTAAGTGTTAAAGGAGCACGGTGAAATACCATTTGGTCTTCATGAATAATTTTGCAAAATATGTGTCTCTTTTTGTGTTACTTCGCCGCGAAAAGAAAATAATCCACAACGCCATCTGCAAGACGGAACTAGGAAAGAAAGCCACATGAAAAGACGAAATAGTGAAGAAAACAAAAACGCCACACGAAATAAAATAAAATCAACACAAAGTTGAATCATATTAAATGTACAAAATACATCTGACGTCTACACGGTATGTATCCCAATAATCAGCACTCGGATGACAACGTCAGGCTCGGATGATAAGAGCGGCTCGAGTTGCGGATGAGAGTGAGAAAAGCGTAAGTATTTTTACTTTTATCTTTTACTAATGCCGATTTAAATCACGTTAGTGATTGCAATTGTTCTCGGCCAACAAAGGCTATATAAAACTGCAATGGTTTTTGCAGACAGTCCCTACATTGTGGTGAAAATCACCGAAGAAGGTGGAAAATTCGACCCATCGCTCAAAATTAAACAAGGTTCCATCTGTATTTAGGTAATTGAGTGAAGAAAACACAACTATTTGATCCTTTACTGTCCCTCTGTAAATAAACACTCACAACATGGTAACACAGTTCGGTAAAAATGATTCTAAACCTTACTTTTTCTGAAGATGTCAAGGCGAGATGGATAATCGCTGGCTTCAGTAAAATTTGTTAAAGATAATAGGTGGCTCAAACTGAATAATGGCCAGGATTATAATTTTATCTTCAGGAAAATGTATCAATACTTAATGTTGTTATCATTTCTCAACTGTGAAATCGCGTTTTATGTTCGCCCTTTGTCCGTGCGTGTGTGTGTGTTTCAACAATGTCTTCAAACGACACCTCATCTACAGGCCAAATTTTAACAAAATGTTTTTTGAAGAAGGGATTCACACTTGTAAAAGTTCTTTCCTTGACAAATTGTGGTTTCTTTTGCAACCAATAGAAATAACAGATTCAACATGAAACGAGAAATGAAATAAAATGTTTATTGGAAAAAATAAAGAAGAGCCGTCGGTATCTTTCTGCTAGATGGACAAAAATTAAAATAAATAAAATAAGTCACTAGTGACTTTTCAATTGTCTTTTGACAGAAAAACTTATCTTAGAATACTTTTGGAACAAACAGGACATTCGTTTGTTTTTAAATGTGTTCTAGCGATTATCTCTTGTGTGTCATCGTTTTTTATGAATGATGAATATAATCCCGTCTGTGACTGTGATGCATTTTTGTTGGGATGTCACGTTCAACCTCTGTCACAGATTCCCACTCTGTGCCACACCAGAAGGCATTTGAAACCAGTGCTCATAGTTTCTGCAATGTTATTAAATATGCAATTTATTACACTTCGTGGCGCTTAACTTGATAAGAGTGTAAATCAGCCGCCATACATTGCAAAGACGAAAATATGAAATAACAAAAAATCAACAACGTATGGCTCGGGTCCGCCCAGACCTGGTTCACATTTTTTCTGAATATTTAAACCCCGTCGCCGGACCGTTTTCGGCCGGCAATGAAGACAAGGACACTGTATTTTAAGGCAGTTCTACAAATCTCCAGATTTTTAAACCTGCAAAGTAAGATACATAAAACAATTAAATATAAAGCACACAACTTAAATCCGAATATTAAACATTCTTAAAATACTCCAAAACTTCCTGTCAGTGTCACGCTGCCTCGGGCACAACTTGTACACAATAGCCAAGTGTCACAAAACTGAACCTGGAGCTCGTTCATTTACTTCCTTTCAACTTTTTTTTTAAACTGGTCTACAAGTAGTTAGAATTGAGCAACAAAATTAATTTTAACATTATTTTAAATATCCAGATTCGATAGAATGCAGGTTTCATTTCTCAGTTTATATCATCATTATCATCTCATCATCATTATCGTCGTCTTCGTCGTTAAAAGCAGAAACGACAACGAAAATACAAATAAAACACATATATAGTAACAACGTGAACATAGTTTTAAGAATCTCCAGATGATTTATGAAAAAAAAGTTTTGGCAGGCTTGACAGACTAAGGTAGCAAATGTTGCGCCCACAACGAGCGGTCCACGGCTTGACCTAAAAAAACACACATGCTGCTCGTGGGCACGGGTAAGACTTAGTCTCAATAATTCGACTGCAAGCACAGACCCATTATCATACTGACTTTTTACAGATGTCTGTCCTTTACGTCTCAAGCAGTTACGATCAAAACTGTGGTGGAAATCGAGCCGATTTATATTCTGTTATTTATCGATAAACGTGAGTCAGGTAAACTTTAAGCGCCGAAATCGAAATTTGTTGACATGGGTGGAGGTTTAAAAGAGTTTTGCATAAAAAACGAAACCGTTATTTATAAAGGATTACATATATTGATTCTACTGGAATGTGGCTTTTCAGGTATGTAAAATTTTTAAAGATACATATGGTTTAAGATGCTTTATGGAGCCGCCAAAGTTGCGATTCAAATTCCGATAGGCGGCATATAGAAATAGAAGAAACATGTTCCGCATTGATTTGAATAGTAACTGGGTTGTGTGCGAAGGACGATCATCACATATATACAAAAGTCATTGTCGCGCACAAATAGTTGTGCTAGGGTAAGACTGCAAGGCCGTGAAAGAGATTTGTTCGATTCGGAAGAACGTCTGGTGGCTTCGGTATTGCGTTCAACCCGCGTTTCTTTTAATGCTATATTTGTAGCGGGTAACTTCCCGCAAAAGTGAAATAGTCTGTAGCAAACTTCAGCAGTGTGACTGGCCGGAGACTGCCTACAGCTGGAGCAACTGTTGTTTACGGCCCCCTAAAATGTCCAAAAGATCTTCATCGAACCGTTTCCGACTTAAGTAGCAATTTGTTGGGTCGGGTGAATATGCTCCAGACGAGTACCAATGGCAAACCTAGCAAAACTTTGTTCGAGTCCCGACACTACAGGGTCACTAACAAACTTGTAAAGAGGGTTCCACACTGCGTTCAGCGAAATAGTGCAGTCTAGAGATACGAAATATCACCAGTCGTAAAAAAAGCCGTGCAGATGATAACGCCGAGAGCATTAACAAAGGACGCAAGCATATTAACGCAGGGTGAAATAATGACAACATGACAAACGAAAGCAAATACTGCAAAAACAGCATTTAATCGAAAGGGAGGTAATAAAAAAATCTAATATTTCAAAACGGATGTATAACATGGAAAATGCAGTTGGTTGTTGAGAATTTATGCTTTTCTTCATGAATAGGGTTCTTAGTAAAATAAAAGAAGTAATTCATGATAATTTTCGGGTCGCTTGAAATGTAATTGCACGTCACATGCAATTTTTAGCGAAATGTACTACTCTAATTTAAAATAATTGTGAGGGACATTTACTTTAAGAATGGTATCAGTAACTTCATCCCTGAAAGTAATGATGACGGACATTTATTTTAAGAATGGTGACAGTCAGTTCAGCTAAAAAGTTACAGCGGAACTGCATCAAAACTTAAATGCAGAATTTGAGCGAAAAGAAAAGAAGATAGAAACAGTTTGTAGAAGAGCTATTAGTTACTCGCTGGAAATGAAGTGTGTAATGATAGGGGACATCAGTCAATCGAGTAACGGCATCTGAATTCAAAGTTAAACGCAAAAAAAACAAACCTAACAAAGTCCTGGCATCACATATGAAATATTTAAGGAAGAGTTTCGGGATTTTGTTGGAAATGATATAAATTTTAATGGTGAATATTTATTCCAAGCTTGAAGTTGATAAATAGAGAAAGTTCAAAGAAGCTGATGTTTTTAGCACAACTTGTAAAATATGATATTCTCAAAGCACATGAGCATCGAGTCAGGAAAGACAGGATAGCGTTTTCTCGGCCTTCCGTCCGTTTAATTTGAAAAGTTGTTACTAGTCTGACTCGGTGCTCCTTTGTTTCAAAGTGCAAGTGGACGACGGGGTGAGTAGAAAGCTGAAAAATGATTCTGCATAAAAATCTATTTTTTTGATAACACGATTCAGTCAAACACATGTACACACTTCTGTTAGAGCAGGAATACGAGACAAATATGTGTATATATCATACTTGACAGCAACAATGTGTCGGCAATGTACAGATGTCAATCTTCACTGGTAGTGCTAAGTTAGAGACTATCAGACACAATATCAGTTCATTCCTCTCATTTCCGTACATTGCAAGATAATTTTTATTGTCTACAAATTGACAACTGTCACTAAGAAGATGTTAACGCGTGCTTAGCCCGCTGGCTTAGCCTCCATGTTTGTTCGTTAATTTCATAGGTGTGACTGTCGAAATTGGTCCCAGGCTGTGCTGGAGGATTATTATGGTCAGCACTGGCCACAAGGGTGTGCTGGAGGATTGTTAAGGTCAGCACTGGCCTCAAAGGGGTGCTGGAAGATTGTTAAGGTCAGCACTGACCACATTGGTGTGCTGGAGGATTGTTATGGTCAGCACTGGCCTCAGGAGTGTGCTGGAGGATCATTATGGTCAGCACTGGCCACAGGGGTGTGCTGGAGGATCATTATGGTCAGCATTGGCCTCAAGGGGGTGCTGGAGGATTGTTAAGGTCAGCACTGACCACATTGGTGTGCTGGATGATTGTTATGGTCAGCACTGGCCTCATGAGTGTGCTAGAGGAACATTATGGTCAGCACTGGCCACAGGGGTGTGCTGGAGGATCATTATAATCAGCACTGGCCTCAAGGGGGTGCTGGAGGATTGTTATGGTCAGCACTGGCCACATGGGTATTCTGGAGGATTGTTATGGTCAGCAATGGCCTCAGGAGTGTGCTGGAGGATCATAGGTCAGCACTGGCCTCAGGAGTTACCTGGAGGATTGTTATGGTCAGCACTGGCCTCAGGAGTATGCTGGAGGATCATAGGTCAGCACTGGTCACATGGGTGTGCTGGAGGATCATTATGGTCAACACTGAACCCAGGGGTGTGCTAGATGTGAATTATGGTCAGCACTGACCACAGGGGTGTGCTGGAGGATTGTTATGGTCAACACTGACCACAGGGGTGTGCTAGATGACTATTATGGTCAGCACTGACCACAGGGGTGTGCTGGAGGATTGTTATGGTCAGCACTGACCACAGGGGTGTGCTGGAGGATTATTATGGTCAGCACTGACCACAGGGGTATGCTGGAGGATTATTATGGTCAGCACTGACCACAGGGGTGTGCTGGAGGATCATTATGGTCAGCAATGACCACAGGGGTGTGCTGGAGGATCATTATGGTCAGCACTGGCCTCAAGGGGGTGCTGGAGGATTGTTATGGTCAGCACTGGTCCACAGGGGTATTCTGGAGGATTGTTATGGTCAGCAATGGCCTCAGGAGTGTGCTGGAGGATCATAGGTCAGCACTGGCCTCAGGAGTTACCTGGAGGATTGTAATGGTGAGCACTGGCCTCAGGAGTGTGCTGGAGGATCATAGGTCAGCACTGGCCACATGGGTGTGCTGGAGGATCATTATGGTCAAAACTGAACCCAGGGGTGTGCTAGATGACTATTATGGTCAGCACTGACCACAGGGGTGTGCTGGAGGATTGTTATGGTCAACACTGACCACAGGGGTGTGCTAGATGACTATTATGGTCAGCACTGACCACAGGGGTGTGCTGGAGGATTGTTATGGTCAACACTTACCACAGAGGTGTGCTGGAGGATTATTATGTTCAACACTGACCACAGGGGTGTGCTGGAGGATCATTATGGTCAGCACTGACCACAGGGGTGTGCTGGAGGATTATTATGGTCAACACTTACCACAGAGGTGTGCTGGAGGATAATTATGGTCAACACTGACCACAGGGGTGTGTTGAGGATTATTATGGTCAGCACTGACCACAGGGGTGTGCTGGAGGATTATTATGGTCAGCACTGACCACAGGGGTGTGCTGGAGGATTATTATGGTCAGCACTGACCACAGGGGTATGCTGGAGGATTATTATGGTCAGCACTGACCACAGGGGTGTGCTGGAGGATCATTATGGTCAGCAATGACCACAGGGGTGTGCTGGAGGATCATTATGGTCAGCACTGGCCTCAAGGGGGTGCTGGAGGATTGTTATGGTCAGCACTGGCCACAGGGGTATTCTGGAGGATTGTTATGGTCAGCAATGGCCTCAGGAGTGTGCTGGAGGATCATAGGTCAGCACTGGCCTCAGGAGTTACCTGGAGGATTGTAATGGTGAGCACTGGCCTCAGGAGTGTGCTGGAGGATCATAGGTCAGCACTGGCCACATGGGTGTGCTGGAGGATCATTATGGTCAAAACTGAACCCAGGGGTGTGCTAGATGACTATTATGGTCAGCACTGACCACAGGGGTGTGCTGGAGGATTGTTATGGTCAACACTGACCACAGGGGTGTGCTAGATGACTATTATGGTCAGCACTGACCACAGGGGTGTGCTGGAGGATTGTTATGGTCAACACTTACCACAGAGGTGTGCTGGAGGATTATTATGTTCAACACTGACCACAGGGGTGTGCTGGAGGATCATTATGGTCAGCACTGACCACAGGGGTGTGCTGGAGGATTATTATGGTCAACACTGACCACAGGGGTGTGCTGGAGGATCATTATGGTCAGCACTGACCACAGGGGTGTGCTGGAGGATTATTATGGTCAACACTTACCACAGAGGTGTGCTGGAGGATTATTATGGTCAACACTGACCACAGGGGTGTGCTGAGGATTATTATGGTCAGCATTGATCACAGGGGTGTGCTGGAGGATTATTATGGTCAGCACTGACCACAGAGGTGTGCTGGAGGATTATTATGGTCAGCACTGACCACAGGGGTGTGCTGGAAGATCATTATGGTCAGCACTGACCACAGGGGTGTGCTGGAGGATCATTATGGTCAGCACTGACCACAGGGGTGTGCTGGAGGATTATTATTATGGTTAAACTGACCACAATCTTAAGTTTGCTGTGTAGTTTTCATTAAATGGTAAACAGTATTTGTCTGATGTTCCCATTCTATAATGCTGTGTTGTTTGCCAGTAGCAAATCTGCCTATCAATTCCGTGGGACCCCTCATTCATCCCCTTTTCCAACATTGTGTCCCTGGTCAATATTTTGGAAATTACAATTTCTATTCTTGAGCCCTTTATCCACAAACCTCTGCAGTGAAGATGCTTGGTTATGTGTTATATCTAGGACAGAAAGAAGTTTCACAATAGATCTATGCGTTTTTTCATGAAAAAAATTTTGTTAAAGAAATCATAAAACTGAGTACAATGCATTTTGACCCTAGGGAATTGTGGCAACAGAATATCCTTAACTTATATCTCTGCTCAGCTAATTCCACTTGTTTAAGTCTATGGATATTCTATACTTATTTTTTTTTCCAAAGACTGTTTCGCTTGGACATAAATTTGCACAATCCAAGCATGTTGATAAGGAACAAAACATTGGTCAATACAAGTTTAAAACATCAGGTGTTGTCATGCTATTTTTCTCTTTTATTCTCTTAAACTCCATTCTTTAACTTGAAGATATGTATATGAAACAATACTTACACAGGATCGAGTTCTTCACGAAACTTCCTTGCAAAACCTGCTAAGTTAACTGCTTAAAGTGATTCCACGGTAATAATTTAGATTCTAGAGTGGTAAAATAAGAATGTTTTATCTTTAGAAACTTTCTTTTAATAACCTTTCAATGACAGCAGAGGCAAAAATTTAAATTAACATTCTGAAGTGATTCAACATCAAAGAAAAGCTATTCATGCCATCATGAAGAACAAGGCTTAATTCATTGCCTTATTTCTTATTTCAGCTGTTCCATTAAATATAAGCCAAGAAAAGCTGTGTTTTATCTTAAGTTGCTATGACGTAATCAAGTAAATGATAAATTATATTCATAGATAATATGTGCATGTAGATCCTATCATAAACAAAGTTTTTAATTAACCCTTTCCATACATACACCTTTATGGCATGGTGAAAAACAGTTTAGTTCAAGATGAGCAGGCACATTCATGCCATCTGATCAGGATCTGCACTGTTCACTGTTTGATTTATTAGGTATAAGCAAACAAGGTAGATCCAGGTCAGGCTGAAGTAATAAACAATTTTGCAGGAAGTGGGGGTTTGTTGTTGTTTTTGGCTTTTTAGTTCAGCAAGTCAAAATATATATGCAATAATAGTAAATGCATGACTTGACAAGTACAGCGGCTCTTGTACTTTGCCATATTAGGTGTAAGTATGTGTCTTTTATAAAAACAAAAACCTAATTTTACAAAGCCACAGTCCAATAAAAAATATTGGAACTTAAGTAGGTCACACTGAAAATTCTTTGGATATTTATAATTAAAAAATCATCATTGAACGGCATTCCTTTACTCCAGCACTTGCATCATCTCCAAACTAAAGAGTCTAATGAAGTAGAATAAACCAATGGGATTTCATCACATTTGGCTTTAATATTATCAATCTTTGTACCAAATAAGCTCTTTTTGGTTTATGTTTTACATTAACCCTTCCCTCCATAGATACACCTTTATTGCGAGGGCGAACAGTTTAGATCCAGATCAGCCGGCACATTAGTGCCATCTGATCAGGATCTTAACTGTTTGCTTTTTGATTCCCTAGGTTATTTCTGACCAAAATGCGACCAGTGCAGATCCTGATCAGCCGCCATATCCATGCCATCTGATCAGGATCTGCACTGGTCGCATTTTGCATAAAAAAGCGTATATATGGAGGAAAGGGTTATATGTTTGTTGCATCTTAATTTTTTCAAACTTTTTGTCCACATCTGACTCAAAGGCAGCAGAGCAGGACATTCAACGTCTAAAACAACATTTTTTGCTGTAGACCATTTCACATCATGGATGATTATTCTATGACAGACAGAAATGCACGCACTAATGTAATGTAATGAACCTTTAAAACCATTAAGAGTTGTATCAACTAGACAGTCTTAAGTTAATTAAGTATGAAATAATTTAGTTGTTAATCCCTTTCCTCCATACAATGTATAATTTATACGCCTTTATGGCATGTTCGAACAGCATAGATCCAGATTAGCCAACACATCAGTGCCATCTGATCAGAATCTCCACTGTTCGCTTTTTTATTTATTAGGTTATTTCTGACCAAAAAGCAAACAGTGCAGATCCAAATCAGACGGCACAGAATGATGTACCAGCTGATCTGAATCTACACTTGTTGCACATGGAATAAAATTCATATATATGGAGTAAAGGGTTCATTTTAAAAAATGCACAAACCACATGGCTCTTTTGTAAATTTCCTATTTATTTATCTTTTGCCATGACAATGTAGGCAACTTCATGGATAAATGGCTTAAAATCAATGTCAAGTAAACAGACTTAAATAACTGAATACCCTCCATGTCAACAACTTTGAATTATATAATGATAATACTGTCCTCTTGATCAATCAAACATAATTTGTTATAAACATTTCAATATATCTAATCAGTATTTAGCTTCAGGTATTAGATGTTTCTAATTGCTGACAGACATATTTATATGTATGGAATCCATCAAATCAAACCAACTTTGATTTCTCTCCGATAAAATTATAGAAAACATATGTTAATATTTTAGCCAGTCTGGAGCTGTTAACAATGACGTAAGAAGCAAAGATAATATTGTTTTGCCAGCAATTAATTCCAGGAGCTTTACCTGGCATCTGCCTTTAATCTTTCTTTCAAAGTAGTATGTTTCTAACTAGTGTTTTATTTCTGTTTTTTGCATGCAGTCTTTGTCATTATATTTAATATATTTGTTAAATTACCATTTTTCAAACAATTATAGATTAATCTGCATTTCTTCTGCTGATGTTTTCTTATCTGTTCTTAATGTATTACATTAAAACACAATTAGTCTCTAAAACTGTAATGTAAACTATACTTTTGTCCAATTAACCAAATTACAGATATGGCTTTTTTGGCAATGAAACAAATCAAAGGAATTACTCAATATTTGCAACAAATGCTAATTTAAAAATAACTAATTCCAAATTATATTAATAAGTAAGCTGAACAAAACATGACCTAAAGTGATCCAAATTTAACCCTTTACTACACAGATATAACTTTTATTGCCTGGGTGAACATTATCTGTCAAGATGGGTCATTTTTACCATGTCATCTGATTAGGACCTATACTATTCCCTTTAAAGATTCATGAGGATATTTCTGATACACATACATGTACCATCTGGTCTGGATCTACACTGTTCACTTTTAGATTCAACAAGATACAACCAGTGTAGATCCAGATCAGCCAGCACATCAGTGCTTGATCATCTGCACTGGTTGCTTTTTTATCAGAAATATTTAAAAAAAATTAGCAATTTTTATTTTAACAGATGCTTGATATTTAAAAAAAAGTTACAGATTCAATTTAACAAAATTACATGTATAAGATTATTTAATCTGTTAGCATCAGTGACCTGAACAAAGCAAAGTTAACTACCGGTATATTCCAAGATAATCTATTTCTGGAATTTATTGCACCTCAGTCTTGGTACCAAAATAAGTTTTACAGTTGCTTTAACATTCACATGAATTAATTGTATAATCATTAAGATTTATCACAGATTTTCTATGATGTAAGGCCTCGTTGGCATGACGTAAATATCTGCACCAAGTTGGAAATGTCATGTTACATTTTCATATAATGCCAATAGATATTGCAGAATTTTTTTAAGAAACATTCCTGAAATTTCTTCAGTTTGTAAATCTAATAATAATAAAATTAATTATTGAAGAATTAAACTGATACCTCACAGATATTCAGAAACCATAAAATAACAGCAGAATATTAATAAAACTGGGGAAGAGCTCATTTGGAAAGTGAAATTCTGGTAGGTAGTTAATGGTATTCCATTAACGTTTAATTGACAGTAATTAACATAAGGTTTAGTGGCTTTACTCCAGAATTGGTGCGTTTCTTGCTCATTGAAAGTAGCTCTGGAACAAAATGATGTTTTAAACATTTCATTGCAATTTTTTAATTGTAGATATAACGTTAAATATATTTTACCTATTACCTGACATTGAAGGGTTTAATTGCCTGTGTGAACAGTGTAAATTCAGATCAGCAGGTACATTTGTGCCATCTGATCAGGATTGACTGTGTTCATTTCTTGATCAGAAATAACCTAATGAATTAAATAGCGAAGTGTTCCGTGGTGTAAAGGCTTAAAAACCTCCACAATATACAGAGCTATATGTTAAATAATGGTACACATGTATTTAACCCTTTACGCCATGGGATATGGCTGTTATCCATAGGGGAACATTGTACATCCATATTAGCTGGCACATCCATGAATCAGGGTATTCACAGTTCACATTCTGATTAACCCTTTCCTGTATAGATACACCTTTATTGCTAGGGCGAAGAGTTTAGATCCAGATCAGCTGGCACATCCGTGCCATCTGATCAGGATCTAAACTGTTCGCTATTTGATTAATTAGATTATTTCTGAACAAAATGTGACCAGTGCAGATCCTGATCAGGCGGCACGTATGTACCGGCTGATCTGGATCTACACTGGTCGCACATGCGTAAAAAAGCGTATATATCCAGGAAAGGGATAACGAGATAATTTGTGACCAAGAAGCAAACAGTGTAGATTCTTAACAGATGGCATGGATGAGCCAGCTGGTCTGAATTTTCACTGGTGGCACACACAGAGACCTGTATATTATAATGGAGTATGCAATAACCAGAACTTCTTTATCAACTGCAAAGCCAAAGCTTGTTAATCACCACTTATGGCACAATTTCTTCTCATATTTTATAATAAAAATTTAAACCTTTCATTACCATTTTTCAGTTATGTAAATTGTCTTTTAGTTCTTAAGCTTCCAGGATCGCTGAAATGTTACATTTCCAAATTAGACATAAATACTAGGCTTTGTGTCTTTTTTCCCATTAATCATAAGAAAATATTGGAAAAGTTTCACATACTCAGGAAAATATTCACTGTTGACAGAGCTGACTTTCTACCATTCTGTGATAAAGTTTTCTATGACATTATAGCATACTGGGATCATTCTTATTACCGAGACAAAAACTGATGATTTTTTTTTTCTAAATTTTGTATTTGGCATCATAGACATAGGCAAAGATAAACTTTCAGAGTGTAATCGTCGACTCCTCTTTTACGCAATCATGGTTATTTGATACTGGAAGTACAGTTTACTTCTACAAAAGCAGGTTCCAGAGGAAGGCAGTATGGCAGCAGATAAAATGGTAAAGGAAGCTCAATTTATCGGACAAAGAGTTTCAATATTTATTTTTTTAAGTTTTCCTTTTACATTTTCTTCCATAAAAATTCATTAAGCAGCTTTTTCAGATTAAGCATCATCATTTATATTTGGAAAACCCCTTACTGTTTCTATAAATAGATATGGATGTGCAAGCTATAAAGATGTCCTAAATGGTTAAAAAAGCTGTATTGACTCAACCAACTGCCATTAAGCCGTTGACATTGGTCAAACATACTGGTATGTACCAAGTGTATAACATGCAGATAATAGAAATTTTCACCTTTATTCTAACACAAGCTCACAACAGCCTTATATGGCAAATTCTAGCATTTGGTTTAAATTTGAGCTCTTGCCGAGTGCAAATATATGAAAATTTATCCTAAGCCAAAATATAAAGTGCCTCAGAAACTTTAAAGGCTTAAAAAGCAGTAAAAACAAGGAGAAATGAAAACAGATTTTATAATGTTGAAATATCTTTGCCTGGATGTTGTGTTATATTCTGGCTGTGGATTTCAATAGTCCGACTTGTTCAGAATATTTATCTTTGTTTTGAGATCTGTTTAAATTTAACCCTTTCCTGTATAGATATGCATTTTTACGCATGTGCGACCAGTGTAGATCCAGATCAGCCGGCACATCCGTGCCGTCTGATCAGGATCTGCACTGGTCGCATTTTGGTCAGAAATAACCTAATGAATCAAAAAGCGTGTTGCTTAGATCCAGATCAGACGGCACGGATGTGCCAGCTGATCTGGATCTAAACTGTTGGCCCTAGCAATAAAGGAGTAGCTATACAGGAAAGAGTTAAACAACCTGAACCAATTGTCATTTTACAGTTATGAAACATATTGAACTTGTTGTGGAAATCTGCGCAAGTCTCTCCATGCCTACTTTATAACAATATAGTTTGTTCATGTCAGATGCCCGGTATGTTGAATAAAACTGATCAAGTTCTTTAACAGGTATATAGAAAGAGCCTAATATATAATCTGTGTATTGTAAAAGACTGTATGGTAATTTTTAAACAAAAATAAAAATATACATGCAGACATTTATTTACATATTAATGTAAATCAAACACAAATTTAATTAATCATAACAACAATATGTTTGCTCTAAAATCTGAACACAGATGCAACAACATTCTTAGAGCTGGTTTTAATGGTGCAGCCTTAAAATACTTTTACTGAGGTGAACTTTTTGATACAACTGGGAACCCTATCCTCTCCTTTCCATACCAATACCTTGAACATTGTTTAACTCTTTCCTCCATATACAAGCATTTTTACCCATGTGCGACCAGTGTAGATCCAGATCAGCTGGCACATCTGTGCCGTCTGATTAAGGTCTGCACTGGTCGTGATTTGGTCAGAATAACCTGACGAATCAAAAAGCGAACAGTGCAGATCCTGATCAGATGGCACGGATTTACACTGTTTGCCCATGCAATCAATGTGTGTTTATGGACAAAGGGTTAACAGACCAATAACATTAAGTGCATGATGGTGTTTTTGTTAATAAAATAGCAGATTTGATGATGACAGATCACAATGTCGCCATTTCAGCCAATCAGATGCTTGAGATTTTAGACTGGTCTCCAGTTTAAGTTTTATGATCTTGGGCCCTAAAGTTGCTGGTATTCATGATTAGTACAGCAGTCTTTAATTTTAACACTATCACACAATTTCCAACATATTAATTTCATGCAAGTATTTGGTATTTGGCTTGTTTTGTTCAGCTAGTCACACTCATTAGCCCATTAGCGGTCTGAAGTGAAATAATTCATCACTTTTGACATTTAAACCTACAGGGCACAGCTGCTGCTGTATTGATGACTGTACATGTTTCCAGCTTTCATCAGTTGGCCAGGTTTCTCCAGCATTCACAGATCTGCCAGTGTCATTCACGTTGGTGCACATGCTTTCCTCACACTCATTTCCTGTAAACAAACATACACCGGGTTTATTCAACTATTCAAATAAATGAAAGCACTGGTTAAATGTTTAACTAAGAAATTGGAAGAACAGTAGTCTGGGGATAGAGCGCTAGATTCCAGATCCAGAGACTGTGGGTTGGAATCCCACAAGGGATGAGATTCATCTGCAGTTTCCACAATCCACATTGGTGCAAGTACTTGTTTGCAACGAAGGAAGCAGTCATCCAGCATTATTGATAGAAGTGGGAATAAATTGTTTCACAATAGATATAAAATAAAAGTTTTAACTAACTAAGAAATTCATTACAGCTCAAAATGGTAACTCTTGGTATATTTTCATACAAACTTGGTGTATGAGATAGTAACACTGAGTTATTTAAAAAAACAACAGTAGTAATTTAACTGGATAGTCTCAAGCCCTGTCCATTGCTTTAACCCTTTCCTCCATTTATACGCATTTTACGCATGTGCAACCAGTGTAGATCTGCACTGGTCACATTTTGGTCAGAAATAACCCAATGAATCTAATAGCAAAATATGTGTCTATGGAGAAAAGGGTTAAAGAGTTAAAGAAGACTCTATATCTTATTGGCAGAGAAGGAAACCAAGTACTGTCAAGTGGTGGAAAGAAGTACTATCTGCACCTTCACCACATAATTCCAAATTTTACTCACACAAATCACAATCGTTTTACAGTACTTTTTTCTATGTATTCCTGACAATGGTACCCATTAACTATTTACTCAATGGCATATGGATGTTGTCCCAAGGGCAAACACTGTAGATATAAATCAGATGGCACATCTATGCTGTCTGATCAGGATCTACATTGTTCACTTTAAGATTTAATAGGTTATTTCAGACCATGATGCAACCAATGTAGATCAAAATCAGAAGTCATGGATGTTTGTGTGACCATGATGCAACCAGTGGAGATCCAGATCGGGACTGAAGGTTATAAAGCTGAGTTTGGAAACCAGTCTCAAATCTCAAGGATCTGATTGGCTGAAATGGCGACTGGTCGCCATTTCAGCCAATCAGATGCTTGAGATTTGAGACTGGTTTCCATGCTCAGCTTTATAACCTTGGGACCGGATGTGCCAGCTGGTCTGGATCTACAATTGTTGCACATAAAACCCATATAATTATATGGCTGAAAACTGTTTTGCACTAGGTGTTGATATGACAGTGATCATGGAACTGTGAGAAAACTAGAACTGAAAGGAGATGTGTAACAGGTGTGTTATCAGTCACTACCGCTATGTTTTTATCTAACACTACTTACCCACATGTCTAGTAAGGAGGTGAAGGAGAATTTACTGGGCATGTCTAACAAGTGGGTCACCAATGACCTCTGTATGGCACGCAGGAACGGTGTGGATTCTGAAAATAGAAGGAACATGGTTACATTGTCTTTTAAGAGGAAATCTATGCCCAAGATCATAGAATTAAATCTGGAGACCAGTCTCAATCTCAAGCATTGAGATTGGCTAAAATGGTGATTTTTTTGCCATTTCAACTAATCGGATGCTTGAGAATGGAGACTGGTCTCCAATCTTAGTTTTATGATCTTGGGCCTTGGAATATAATAATCAGTTTCTATTTCAAACAAATTTTGAAACAGAGAAGAGAACCAAACCAATTTTAAATACTGATGCACTGGTTGCCCAGACATTTTCAATTCAATATAGATCACAGTGGTAGCTAGTGGCCATTTTGAGGTGATCGGTGACATCATCAATATTTGTGCACAAATCAGTATTTCATGTATACATTTTCCGCATATCTGCCATGATATTGCATTTGCAAGCAGTCAACAATCAACTAGAGTGTTTTGACAGTTCAGCATGAATCCATTTCTCTTAAAAATATAAACTAAACCAAGTAAATGTTTCCGAAAGAAAACAAAATGTGAACAATTTCTTCTTGGTACTACTTATAATGTACCTTCATCAACACAGTAAATCTTGATGTAACTAGCAGAGATTTTGACAGCGTGAATATTTTGACTCTGCCGCCAATACTTCTGTGGCATTTACAAAGCTTTACCTTAGAGCACTGGTACTTAAGGTGATGTGTGATTAATATCTTTCATAACAAAGCTGCTCAAAAACTTTTATTGTTTCTTGATGAACATATACTGGTTACACCTTTTTCTCACAACACTACCAGGTAGTTAGCTACAGTTAGCAATTCTGAGTGAATCTTTAAACTAATAACAGAGTTTTGTCAAAACTATATAAGCAATAAATTCAGAATACAGTCCTTATTTGACTGTTGCAGAAACTACAGGGCTACAGCCTCTTGCTGGAACTAAAAGGCTACTGTCCCTTGCTGGAAGATCAGGGCTACAGCCCCTTGCTGGAACTAAAGGGATACAGTCCCTTGCTGGAACGAAAGGGATACCATCCATTGCTGAAACTTTAGGGCTAGAGCCCCTTGCTGGAACTAAAGGGCTACAGTCCCTGACTGAGACTACAGGGCATCAGTCCCTTGCAGGGACCACAGCCCTTTACTGGACCTTTGAGCTACAGCCTGTTGTTAAAATCACAAAATGGATATTCTACACTATCAGTTTCTGGAATCTAGGTTTATGAGAATGTTATTACTATGTACTATCTAAGATTCCTCCCATTTCTCATGAATCAAAGCAATATTTTACTAGTAAGTTACTTCTCATTGATCTCAGTAGATAACAGTGGGAGATCCGAGACCTGACACCTCCTCCTGTAAGAAGACTTCTACAAGCTTTGTGCCTGCTGCTCTTCAGCCATCATTAAAAATTCATAACTTTACTTAAGCTGACATAACCAATCCTTCAGTGATAATCTAAATAAGAACATTAAGCCAATCTGTGGGAAGTAGACTATTACTGTATTGCTTAGCAATTGTTAGCTGGTCTTGCAATTAATTTATCAGGTCCCAAGGTTATAAAACTGAGAATGGGAACTAGTCTCAAATCTCGAGCATCTGATTGGCTGAAATAGTGACTGGTTGCCATTTCAGCCAATCAGATTCTCAAGATTTGAGACTGGTTTAAAATCTCAGTTTTATAATCTTCAGCCCAGGGCTCAAACCTCAGTTTTATAATCTTCAGCCCATGGTTAAAAGGAATGAACGCACTTAGAACATCTGTGGTACATGTTGCAGCTATCTTGTACTCTGATAGATGCAGACGTGTTTTAATTACATCAGAACGTTCAGTTCCTGCCAAGTTTTATACATATCTGCACACAAGTATATCTCAAAGGAACAAATGATACTTCTTGGTATACAGGTAACAATGTTAATGACGTCATTGCTCGTAGGTAAAAAGGTTATTAACCGCAGTGAAAACGAAACAGAAAACTTGAAAACTACTTGGCAAATAAACATAAATGCCATTTTTGAAATAACTTTGGAGTGGCATAAAAATTTAACAATACCCCAACATAGACTTGCAATGTCTTGAAAAAACTTTATTCACGCCTCATGTTCTTTGTTTTATGGCTCATTATCCTAAAAGATGTCTGTGTAGAAATTGCTTCCTATATTTGATAGCTATTACTGCCTTAAAATAATCAAAACAGTTGCATTATGTGCAATATGTCATTTTTACTACTGTAAGCTTAAGAACATTAAGCCATTATAATTCCTTGTCTATCATTTGTGCAACATTATATTATTGGATAATATTATTGGTTCTCTTTAAAGAACAAACTATTGCCTAGTTACTGGAATTGATTCTGCATGAATGCACCAACTTATTTCAGATCAAAGAAAATTCTTATAACTATTGCTTTATGTTTTCCTGATGTATCACATAACAGTTGTTTAACAGTAGAAACTAGTTTTATCTTACATTTAAAGGAGCCTATTCACATTTCATAGTGGAATTCTTCCATGTCTTCTATGTCATTAATACTGTATTGTATCACTACAATAATAGGTCTACAAATGTCTGAACATGAGCAAATTTTGCTGAAATTTCGTACAAAGCAGTACATGTATGATCTGTTGTCTGAATTTTAATACATTAGTAATGCTATATAGCAATTTTAGCTGTAAATATATTCACTTGAACATTGACTGTGTACGAAATATGACATCACATTTAATTTGTTTACAGGTTATCTACAGTTTATATTATAAATTTTAATATTTGAAAACAATACAAATTTTCGTCCTGATAATTGACCATGAAAGATGAGGCACCTTTAAAGCAGTTCAGTAACATTCGGGGATTTATTATATATATTAAGTTTGTCTGTTATATTTGTTTGATTCATTAAAAATAATTTGTAATATAAACTAAAATGTGTCCTTGGACTGATGCTGCTAAAAAATTTGTAATAACAAAGGGCCATAACTCTGATAAAAATGGTCGCAGGAAAAAGTCCTTTCTTTACGATCATCTTCACATCCTGCTTGATCATAATATAATGTGAAAGTTTGAAAGAAATCCGCCTGAGAGTTTAGGAGGAGCTGATGCCACAAGATTTGGAGATGTATGGACAGATGGATGTACAGACGGATGAGTGCAACTCTATATGCTAAACAGTGGCTTGTAAGTTAAAGATATAAAAGTGGCTTTAAGAGGGGTTTCTGGGGATGCTTTATGACAGTGGCTTACGGGGAGGGGGATATAACAGTGGCTTCTAAGGTAGGGAATATAACAGTGGCTTCTGGGGAGGGCGATATAACTGTGGCCTCTGTGTTGGGATATAATACTGGCTTGTAGGGAGGGAAATATAACAGTGGTTTCACAGGAGATCGATATTATAGAAGCATATGGATAAGGGATTTAATAGCAGTTTCTGAAATATTTATTCAGTAAGGCAGAGGTTATGTTTATTTGTAGAAATAATGCAGGAAACAGTGCGCTTATTTACAGAACAGAGCGTTGCTGGTATGATGTACAGATGTGCCTGGTGCTGGCACACTGTTATTCAGTGCACTATACCCAGCAGTAAGCAATGAAGGCTGATGAACATCTAATTTTTCTCACAGAAATATCAGGTACTGGAATGTAGACAAGGAATTATGACTATTATTGTATATTTCATTATCAATTAGCAGAGTACAGATCTCTCACATAATCTTCTTCTTTTACTTGTTAATCTGTGTGGTTGCTATGGTAACCAAGAAAGATGAAAATATAATTTTTTTCTGGTGTCTGTCATTTTTATAATGCTATCACAGGTTTTCTGACTACTCGTACAGAAATCTAATTAATGAGGGAATAAAAAGCTAAATATACATGTACCAAGAAGCAGCACAATGCTTACCTAAGATGACTATCTGTTAAATATTCTACACAAATTTAGCAATATAACAAAAGGACTGAAAAAAAAGACTGTAACCCTACATCACTCTCCACATTATTTTGGAATGAATTAAAAAAAGATTTTGATGGCAACCAAATAAGTAGTGTTTTCTTACTTGAGTGCACAAAATTGAGGCTCTTTTCTAATTAATTGTTGTTTTTGTAATTTTACCATTGAATTATGATTAACTGTCTTTGAAAACATTGATTTTCCTTCTGAATATTCTTCAGATTAGTCAACTGAACAGAAAATTCTGAAAAAAGGGCCGTAACTATAACAAGTCTCTTCTTATGACAAATCCCAGACAGTAAATAAAGAGAAAGTGCCACAAAAATTTATTACATTTTATTCTGTCTGATCATCTGTGCAAGTTTGGTAGAAATCCATCATGTAGTAAATGAGGAGATGATGCCAGAATACTGTAATACTATAATCTCCTCCAGAATACTGTAATACTAACATCAACAAAGGGCCATAATTCTGGTAAAAATAGAAAAATCATGTTTATGCAAGTTTGAAAGAAATCTGCCAGATAATAAATGAGGAGATTATGCCACAAAATGTTATTACTGAATAGAACAAAAGGCAATAAAAATGGTTGCAGGAAAATCTTTTCCAAGACCATCTACATAACCTGCCAAGTTTGAGAGATATCTGCCAGATAGTAAATGAGGAGTTGACACCACAAGATTTGGAGGATGTACCTACAGACTCAAGCAAGATTATATTCCTTCTGCGGGGGGCATAAAAATTTAACATTGTATAGTATGAACAGTAATGGTGTGTGTGATTTTAATGAAACTGCCGATGTAAAACTAACACTGGTTTACTTTTTATTGCTTCCTGTCAAGATGTTGATTAAGTACATTAGGGATGGGAACGGTTATCCGGATAACCGAATATCCGAATAGTAAGATCGTATCCGGATACCATTCTCGTATCCGAATACCCTCAAATTCGTACGAATTTAGTTTCAGTATTTTGTTCAAGGTTTGTAAAATATAACTTAAACTGGTAAATCTTTCTAAAACTCGCTACACTGCTTGCACTAATCTCGATACTGACATGGTTTTCCCCAGGCGTAACTCAACCAGGATGTCTCAGCAGAGTTGACAAAGAGGTGTTAATTGTTTGTATAGTGGTTAATTGGGAGACCGGAAGATTTGTATTCCAGACCGTGATCTTTTGTTTTGTTGATTGGTGTACCTTGAACAGAGCGTGTTAAATGACACCGGTCAAGTTGCAACAACTTGATTATTTTCGTTAACGAGAACAAACCTCAGATTATTGACAATTTATTGCAACAGAATTTTAAGCAAATATAATCTTGACAGTTTGTTATTTTGACATGACCGCATTAAAAACTTGAAAGGAAAAAATCATTGAACGTTAGTCGCCGATATTTAAAAATATAAGATGATGCAATAAACTATTACCATAACTTTTACATGTATTTTTAACCCGATACATGTGATTTATCGATAAATTGGTTACACAGCATTTGTTCATGTAGTTATTGTAAACTCTGTGATTTTACATGTTCCGCTGCTGTGCAGGCCGATTTTAGTAAAATGAATCGCCTTGCATATGAGTGCATATGACTATATGCGTATTTTTCGTTTAAAGAATATTATGTATGCGCTTGCAAGCGTCCACGTGAAATAAAACTCCAATTTTATCGAACCTTTTCTTGTACCTTTTCGCGGAAACTAAATTTTTTTCAACTCGTTATTGACTTAAGAAGTTAAGTCGTTGAGTCCGAATTTTCACTTATATTTTGTTTCCGTGATATACCCGGTAGGTTGGTCGAGAACTCAAACGATCGCGATATAGTGTAACGTTTGTGCTTTTTAAATTTAAAATATTAAATCAGCAAAATTTTCTGTGGTCGATAAAATGATACGGTTATTCGGATATTATCCGGATACCGGATACGGTTATCCGAATAGTGATTTAGGTATCCGTTCCCATCCCTAAAGTACATCAATAAAGAAATAATTATCTTTCACTGTTAAGATGTTAAAAGAATCTCTGGCCAGGATATAGATCAGAATGATAGATCATAGCAATATATCAATGAGGAGTGTTGTGATATAGATCTATGAATATTATGACCAACACCTAGTGAAATATTTTATGAATACACTGCAGACTCTTTATAACGCGGTATAGCGGGTCCATCATCCCGACCGCGTTAATAAGTGAATCCGCGTTATATTTTCCCGCGCAAAATACCTGTCCCAATTTTCCCGCGAAAAAATACATAACCCGATTTCCCGCGCAAATATACTACCTAATGCACAACTAACGAGGTTGTGCATAATTCTACGTGACTAACGTCATAATTCCCCACACTGTACTCGACAAATAATATTTCTTACAAGACATACAATTACCAAATTTCAAATAAAATAAGCAAAACGGCAAGAGACTGACTAATAACACCAAGATCAAAATCGTATAGGCCTTGATTTTTTTGAAGGAATTGCGACCATATATCTAGTTTGTTTAGATGCATGCAGAAATTTTAATTATTTTATGACACAAACTCTCACATTTACCAACGTAAATGTAAAATAAATATTAAAACACTAACCATTGTGAACATATTCCATAATTTATAAATTACATCCTAATTTTATCTCCAGTAATATTTCAATATTGTTGCATCATCAACCAACTTAAACCAGCTAAAACAAATGACAAATGTCACTACACACTTCTTGTAGATCAAACGATTTCATAGCAGAGCCGACAAAATATCACAGTCTCGATACGAGCCGACATTTTTCTTTGAAGTCGCATTTCATTGACAGATATTATGGCTGTTTATCTCACAGGGGCTCGTCACATGATGGGTTTTATTTTTATAGGTAAATAACACTAAACTGAAGCATTTTCTAAAAATAATTTGGGTCCCAGTGGTTTACCTCCATAGTCAAAATATGCAACCTCCATGAAATTAACAGGAAGGCGGATCAAAGCAAAATGTACATCAATGAACTACCGACAGGTTTTAAAACATGACTGGGAATAATTTTTTGTTTCTTTCTGAATTGTGCGGATTATGTGATAATTATAGAGACAATCGAATTAAGTAATGGATCAATGATAAAATTAAACAGTAAGTATACATTCACAAGTTTGCCCCGGGCTGTTATCTGTCACTGGGAAAGGTGTTAAAACACGGTTGTTTTAGGAAAAAATGTGTGCGTCATTTGTGTACATGTTACAATTGTTACTTCTGGTTTCAATTTATTTGCCGTTTTACGATCAAAAATGACTTCCGGTTTAGATTTTTTGCCGTTTCATGGTAAGAAAATGGACTTAGAAAAAAAAAAATAGGGGATCCACGGGACGACCGCGTTATAATGGATCGCGGATCTAAACGAACCGCGTTATAAAGAGTCCGCAGTGTACAATGTATCTATAATATTAATTCTAGCAAAGTTTTGCCAGTTCTCTTAGTGAAAATCAGAGAACCTCATACCATCCCTGATGATACTTTCTTCTTCCAACAAATGACATAACATTTATTTTTCAACCGACAAATTGACGTCATGTTTTCCAATTTTGTATTCTGAGAATATCAAAAATCAATCAGAAGTAACGGCTGTGCACCCAAATCTTGAGAAAATGGTGCCAAGACGGTAAAATCTTTTCTAAACTGTCAATTATATTCCTCAGAAACTGGTTTACCTACTAATTATCCTTGCTTAGAATCTACATAATCTTCTCAGGTGCATTAAATCATAATATTTCATGCTGAAGAGAAATATGCTTCGAAATTACTTTTTCAAGCTGTGCATTTAGAATATATTGAACATAATTGGAAGCATGCTTGATTCCTCCAAAATCCACTCTCTGAATTTAGTTGAGGAAATTTATCGCTTTTTTCCAGTAAGTGAATTGTCAGATAATGAAAAATAAAGGTAAAAAAATAATCAATTAGATATATTTTTTATTAATGACTAATTAATTGTTTAAATTTGAAAATATGTGATAGTGCTCCAGATAGTACATGTATGTACCCTATCGAGATCTTCCTTGAATAAACAATTGAAGTTATGGACTCCAACAACAATGTGTCCTGCCTCAAATGACAACAATAATTATGGTTGTGTCGGTAAATTTGATCCAGAGCCATTTTAAACTTAACACATTAGCTTTGGTGAATGTCAATCAAACCATTCTTCAATTATTTATTTATTGTTAACAAATATTCTTATATAAGTCATTGTAACTGTGGCCTTTGATCTTTTGACCCTTAAAACAAAAGGGGTCATCTGTTTTACCAAGGCTAATCTCACTACCAAATTTGTTGGGTGTCTATATGTTCTAGTGCCATTGATCAGAAACTTCAAAAGTAAGTAGATGGAAAGAAAAAGTGTGCCGCATCATGATACTCTAGTGCTCAAGATCATAAACTAAGTCTGTAGACCAGTCTCAAATCTCAAGCATCTGATTGGCTAAAATGGTGACAAATCTCAAGCATCTGATTCTTATCTGAAGCAATAAGATGCTTGAGATTTGAGACTGGTCAATTTTCTTTAAAAGTGCAGGTTTCATATGACAAGCAGAATGCACTCCATGAACAACTGCATATTAATCAGAATTTCTTAAACTTCATTTTAGCAAGTTTCCTGTGTGTTCTTAATGCATCAAGTGTGTTATTAAAATTTTCCAGGAAAAAAGCTCTAAATATTAATATTATATTTATGTAGATCTATAACTTAATTACAAAATATACAGACCACCTGTGAACAGCAGAAACCTTTAGGCAGTGTCAGATTATTGTGTATAAACATACACACATGCAGCCATTAAAAAGCGATGATGATTATGTAATGCAACCTCCAAAGCAATTACATATTTTGATATTCTGTTTGAAAGACGTACATTTTCTTTCTATAAGCCAACAGGCAAATGTATACCATGGTAAAAATTGTGAAACTCTCTGCAAAACGGCAGCCAAATAATTTTTCATTCCTGTTTTGGCACAAACTGGTGAACTATCAGCACTGTGTTTACAGACAAGACAGTAGAAGTCAAATATAAAATATGGTACCAGTAGAACTGGCTACCCAATGTCACCTTTTGCACTTGTGCAGCTGGGATGCCCTTGTCAAAATTTATATCAGCAGAGCTGGCTACCAAATGTCAAGTTTTGCAATTGTGCAGCTGGGCAGAGCTGGCTACTAAATGTCATGTTTTGCACTTGTGCAGTTGGGATGCCCTTGTCAAAAATTATATCAGCAGAGCTGGCTACCACATGTCAAGTTTTGCAATTGTGCAGCTGGGCAGAGCTGGCTACTCAATGTCATATTTTGCACTTGTGCAGCTGGGCAGAGCTGGCTACTCAATGTCATGTTTTGCACTTGTGCAGCTGGACAGAGCTGGCTACTCAATGTCATGTTTTGCACTTGTGCAGCTGCGCAGAGCTGGCTACTCAATGTCATGTTTTGCACTTGTGCAGCTGGGAAGAGCTGGCTACTTAATGTCATATTTTGCACTTGTGCAGCTGGGCAGAGCTGGCTACCAAATGTCAAGTTTTGCAATTGTGCAGTTGGGATGCCCTTGTCAAAAATTATATCAGCAGAGCTGGCTACCCAATGCCAAATTTTGCACTTTTGCAGTTGGGATGCCCTTGTCAAAACTTTTATCAGTAGAGATGGCTACCCAATGTCAAGTTTTGCACTTGTGCAGTTGGGATGCCCTTGTCAAAAATTTTATCAGCAGAGCTGGCTACCCAATGTCAAGTTTTGCACTTGTGCAGTTGGGATGCCCTTGACAAAAATTTTATCAGTTGAGCTGGCTACCCAATGTCAAGATTTGCACTTGTGCAGTTGGGATGCCCTTGTCAAAAATTATATCAGCAGAGCTGGCTACCAAATGTCAAGTTTTGCAATTGTGCAGTTGGGATGCCCTTGTCAAAAAATATATCAGTAGAGCTGGCTACCAAATGTCAAGTTTTGCAATTGTGCAGCTGGGCAGAGCTGGCTTCTCAATGTCATGTTTTGCACTTGTGCAGCTGGGCAGAGCTGGCTACTCAATTCATGTTTTGCACTTGTGCAGCTGGGCAGAGCTGGCTACTAAATGTCATGTTTTGCACTTGTGCAGCTGGGCAGAGCTGGCTACCCAAAGTCAAGTTTTGCAATTGTGCAGTTGGGATGCCCTTGTCAAAAATTTTATCAGTAGAGCCAGCTACCCAATGTCAAGTTTTGCACTTGTGCAGTTGGGATGCCCTTGTCAAAAATTTTATCAGCAGAGCCGGCTTCCCAATGTCAAGTTTTGCACTTGTGCAGTTGGGATGCCCTTGTCAAAAATTTTATCAGTAGAGCCGGCTACCCAATGTCAAGTTTTGCACTTGTGCAGTTGGGATGCCCTTGTCAAAAATTATATCAGCAGAGCTGGCCACCAAATGTCAAGTTTTGCAATTGTGCAGTTGGGATGCCCTTGTCAAAAATTATATCAGTAGAGCCGGCTACCAAATGTCAAGTTTTGCAATTGTGCAGCTGGGTAGAGCTGGCTACTCAATGTCATGTTTTGCACTAGTGCAGTTGGGATGCCCTTGTCAAAAATTTTATCAGTAGAGCCGGCTACCCAATGTCAAGTTTGGCACTTGTGAAGTTGGGATGCCCTTGTCAAAAATTTTATCAGTAGAGCCGGCTACCCAATGTCAAGTTTTGCACTTGTGCAGTTAGGATGCCCTTGTCAAAAATTTTATCAGTAGAGCCGGCTACCCAATGTCAAGTTTTGCACTTGTGCAGTTAGGATGGCCTTGTCAAAAATTGTTGTCAGTAGAGCTGGCTACTCAATGTGAAGTTTTGTATAAGTAGAGCTGGGATGCCCTTGTCACATATTGTATCAGTAGAGCTGGCTACCAAATGTCAAGTTTTGTATTAGTAGAGCTGGGATGCCCTTCTCAAATATTGTATCAAGGGACAGTCAGGCATTATGCACAAGAAAAAATCTGCTGCCCCCACCCCTTCTCCTTGATCACGACTGTAAAGAAAAAAATTTGGAGAAATATTGATATGTTCAGAACATGGCAAAGTAATGTGACAGCTTCCCAGTTTTGAGATTCCTTGTCATAACTTGTTCTTAGCCAGGAAATACCTACACCAATAATGACAAAAATAGAGAAACTATTCTGTGATGATCAGAATTAATTTACAAGGGGGAAATAGCTGACATTGCAATGTTTATGCTCTAGTACTTTCATTAATCATACATCATACTAGTGTCAAATCCAGGAGAACACATCTGTAGAATACATTTTTTCATGAATAACATCCAGTCTTAATTTATATACATGAATTAATGTCTTCTGCAGTACTCAAACTATGTACAAACCAATTTTGCAGATGATAAATTACAGATCGATTGTAACACATGATTAAGTCATTATCATTGCAAAACCGAACATGTGTTTAACAGTTCCTAGAGTACATTATAATGTGTTTTGAACCATGTAATACACTGTAAAAATTAAATGCAAAATCTGCCTTTTTAGAAATATATTTCTCTAAACATACTTCTTCCAAGCAAGATAGTTTTTTAATGTTAATGGAAATACAGTCAAACCTGTATTAAGAAGCCACCCAAAGGAATGACAAAAAGTGGCTGCTTACTACAGGTGACTGTTTAAGACAGGTAAAAATTAGAACAAAATGTCAGTTTAGGGCACATTCAAACTGGCAGTTTATGACAGGTAGTTGATGAATGCTGGTGGCTGCTAACTGTAAATACCTCTCCTCTAACTGCTAAGTCAACATGTGCACCATGTGAGCATGGAATGGCGTGGAATACAAATTCTGCAGTCAGTTTGCTACATAGAATTGACATTTTGTTCATGGATAAAACTAACATCCATTAGCCTTCAAGTACTGTGCTCTGCTCTGTTTCTTGTGTTGGACTACTTAATGTTTGAATGCTGTACTTTTTGTTCCTTGTACACTTATACATACTATTCTTTGTGTTCTAATTACTATTCCTTGTAATCTACTACAAATTGTTGCATTTGCTCTAATTACTGTTCCTTGCACTCTACATTATGGTTTCTTAACTTCTATTGTTCCTACTGCTCTATAATAATATATTGTTCCAGTGCTCACGCTGTCAGTCGACATTGTCGCCATTTGCGATAATTTTACGTTTTTGTCGATTATTTTAAAGAATTGGCGGTAAAATTTGGCGATTAAATAATCGTCAAAAAGCAAGATATTGATAGCTTATTTGCATTCGCTTTGCCCTGAGCGGTCGCCACATAACTGATAATTGTGGGTCGTTAATCCCCTAATTGAACTAACAAAGTGTCACTTAAGATAATCACCTTGGCGTCCTTGTCTACGGGTCAATGATTGATGATTGTAATCGGTAAACTTTGGGCATTTCCATTATGTCATGACAAGGGAATTCTATTAATGATTCCCCTATCATATGTTTAACAAAGCAGACAAATATTTTAAGAATAAGAATAAATTGTGTGTTCTTTTTTCTAATCTAATATTAAATACTGGCCAAATTCTAAATCCATTCTCAAAGCAAAAACCTAGCCAGATACTGTACCTCAAGTGACAAATACGACGAAAAATTCGCGGTACGAATTGCCGATTTTTAACCATGTTAACGGAGAAAATACTTCCTATTTTCTCAAAAAATGTGTTTAATCAGCTGCTTTGGTTATTTTTTGCTTAGGAAAAGTTATTTCACATTGCAATTTTCTACTGGTTTATTAGTAATTACGTTTGTCATCCATTTTCGCGACATCTATTTTTGACATACCATTAATCTAATCCCGAATCGTCATTGCCACTACCCAATAGCATATAAACTCATTCTAAGCAGAAAATTGATGTGAATTAAATTTTTTTGCCCAAAACTTTAATGCAATATTTTACAATTTTGTTTGGTTAAGACTGCTCTGAAGGTTAGACCTTTTTGGTATGTTTAGCAGTGAATAGCAGTGAATCCAATTGATTTTGTCTGCAATAGTGAAGTGAAGTATGCCTTATTATTAAAAATCATCAGTAATTTTACATAAAGCCAATTATTTTCATTGACTAGGTTAAATTAATAAGGTAATAATTAACAGTTAATCTTCATAACATTAATGTTATGTTAGATAAATCATGTTAATTAAAAAACAAAACAAATAATCATAATGCTATTTCCCATGGATGGGGAAACGCGTAAAACGTTGGCTATTAATTTAATTTTCAAAAATTTTGTGGCTATTATTTTAAAACAGCCAGCGTGAGCACTGTTGTTCCATGTGCCCTTCTTATCTTTCCTTGTGCTCGATTTATTGTTCCTTGTGCATTATACTTGTGATATCATTTAACTTTGTGAGGACAAATTTTCTTGCTGAGACTCCAAATGTGCAGTTTAATTATTCTTATACCTTAAGTCACTGCATATTTAGAATTTACTCAGGTTTGATTTTGCACATTTTCTTATTGTGAAATTTGCGAAATTGAGCTCTTGCAAATTATGAAAATATCACGGCACCAAATTTTCCTTGTGTTCTATAGATGTTCTACAGTGCCCAAGGTTATAAAACTGAGCATGGAAATCAGTCTCAAATCTCAAGCATCTGATTGGCTGAAATGGCGACCAGTCGCCATTTCAGGCAATCAGATGCTTGAGATTTGAGACTGGTTTCCAAACTCAGGTTTATAACCTCCAGCTCTGATCATTGTCATTTACTACTTTCTATTTTCTGTGCTCTACTATTTTCTGTTCCCTGTGCTCTTTACATTCTGTTCCCTGTGCCTGTGTTATTAATTCCAGTTACATGGGACGGGTTGTCTCTAATGTTGGTTTAACTTGTAGCCCAACCCATTTGCTATCTGAATTTATTTATTTGATTTTTCATTTACATGTGTGTGTTGCATTAAAAAAGAGCAATAAAATATGATTAAACTAAATTACATGTGCTTTATTACTTGCTGTTCCATGTTCTCTACTTCTTATTGTTACATGTACTCTAGTGCTTATACCGGTAGTTCCCTATGCTTTACTACTTATTGTTGTGACATTTTTCTTGCATACCTTTTCTGTCCTACATATAGTTATTTGTATTGAACTAATTGATCCTTGTGCTCTATCAAATGGGGTTTTAATGTTTATATCTTCCATGTATATAAGAATAAGATAGTGAATATCACCAATGGTAATTTTTGTATAAGAAAAATCTGAGACAATACACACTTCCACCTAACCAATATAATAGTGGTTAATTAAAACATTTTATTTTAATAAGCATCTGATTATAAAGATTTTATTTTTCAGTTTACTTGCACCATGATGTAGCAGTTTAAATATATAAATTTTTTAATCACGTAACTATTACAAAAGGTTAACATAGATAATCTAGTAAGCACGTGATCTGCGTCTTTTTTCTCTTCCTCCAGTGATACACGTGGTAACTCTGAACTGGTATGCAAGACAAGACAAGAATCCCAACGCTAATAATGAGCTTCAAAGGTTTTGAATGTTAAGATGTTAGAATATTCACATCTCATGACATGATCTATTTGTAAGACAGTTTGAGGAAAAAGGTTATTATCCTCGGTGAAAAGCCGAGTACAGAAAACTAAATTAAAAGTGCATGCTATGGGTAAAACTAGCACATGTCCCCACATTCTGTAAAATTCCTTTATCCAAAATGCATGTCAGAAAAATAACTTACAGAAAATTTTTCTTGATGGGTGTTATTTACTGCCAGGAGAGGACCAAATTTCAAAAGGTAGAAACCATTTTACATAAAGAGTTGCACAACATCAAGTTTAACAATACTGAAATACTTAAATCTCTGTGATCAGGAGCATTAAAACTAGATTAGTTTTGGGAATTTTTAAGGAAATTCCCACTATCAGTCAACTGCTTTTTATTCTTGAAAAAAAACTTTTTCAGAAAAAATGTCTTTTATATTGTAATAGAGGATCCAGTTTGGGAAGATAGAAAATGTTTAAAAAAAAAAGGGTTTATTTTCAAAACGTAAGATAGTCAAGTGTATTATTTTTTAAATAAAAAGAGCAAACAATGGTTATAACTGACAACAGTAACCTGTTTGTATTTCGAGTTAGGACAATTGCACGAAATTAAGCCCTAGCAAAATTATACCATGCAAAAATCTGTCACAACAGAATAAAACAGCTGTGAAAATGTCTGCCCAAATATTCTTTTTTCCAGTATAGTGTGAAAATTTGTCCCCACAAACTTGCATGATACCACAGTAGTTTGATTCTTCTTTTGTCAACAATGTGAACGATGCCTATTCTTTTGTCAACAATGTGAACAATGCCTATTCTTTTGTCAACAATGTGAACAATGCCTATTCTTTTGTCAACAATGTGAACGATGCCTATTCTTTTGTCAACAATGTGAATGATGCCTATTCTTTTGTCAACAATGTGAACGATGCCTATATTAATCTAATGGAACCAGCTAATATTTATCCAAGTGAAAACAGCCTATATTCATCTTAGTCCTACTATAGCAGTGATCGTCAGATAAGATTTGTTTCTATAAATAGCACCGACTGATAAGCCGTTGAGAAAGGTAGTACAAACAATCGATGCTGTACTACCATCAACAGTGCATACACAATGACGGAAAGCAAAGAAAGTGTTCAAGAATAAATCCGACTCAGAAAAAGAACAATTCGGCATTGTTTTATGGACAACTTAATACTGACAGTAGATATGATGATCGACCGCATATGCAAGAAGTAAATTGGATTTATGAAAATGACAATATCTAATCATTTATAAGACAGAGCTATACATTTTATGGATACATCGTAATCAGATGTTTATTATTTATTATTTAATAAAGACATTTTTAGTACCCTGGGCTAAGCAGCTTGGACAGCAATATGTATTCCCATTACAGCCCATTAACAGGCTCAATCAACCCGAGACTGCAATATTTTGATACATGTCGTGTTTTGCGGCTTCCAAAGTCTTCTTTTTATCAATTTATAAAATATCCCACCGCTTGCTTTTTATTTTACACTAGCTACTAGTCTGATAATAATTTTGCTTGTCTGTTTTTTTTTTAAAAATATTTTTTCATGCATCTACAAAATGTTTTTTAAGCAGGTCTATTTTCTATCCTACTGCATTGAAAGAGATGCTGTATTATCAGTTCATAGAGGGATGTAGACTTCCTTAGAATAAGAGTTGATAATTTAAGAAAATAAAATACTTCATCACCTTAATTACAGGCCTATTGTACACAAAATATCCACTTGAACCCATGATATTGTTCTTGACATAATCACCATTGTAGACTCATATTATTGCCATAAACCTTTTAAGACACCATGCTTAAAATCCATGAACCGGGGTTCGTAATGACTGTCTCGGAGCTCTATAAACAGTAATTATGCCGCAATTTAACGCTTCACCGGTGGATACAGCTTTCATCCCTTGTGCAACCAGTTTAGATCCACATCAACCAGAACATCAGATCAGGGTCTACAATAGTGCTTTTGATAGGCTATCATGGGCATCAGGTTATTAATGACAAGTAGAAAACTGTCTAGATCCTGATCAGACTGCTCTGATGTGCTGAATGATCTTGATCTACATTGGTCGCACGTAGTATATAAGCCGTATCCCACGGAGTAAATGTTTAGAAAGCTTTGATTATGAAAGGGACCAAAAGTGACATTACTTCTTTGGTCAACCAGATATTTATTTAATCAAGAAGATCTACTACAGCATTTACTGTATATACATTTATTTCATAAATACAGTGAATGTTCTTGTATTGTAAGTTTAGCCTTCTGACCATTTACAGCGTATACTTGTTTACTATCTGCCTTTATTGTTAAAAGTTACTTGTACTACCTTTGGCTTTTTGCGTATGACGTGGTGCGCAAACCACGTGTTGATGACGTTATCGCCGATCACTGCTATAACATACTGCAGACAGGTCCAAGCAATGTCTTCCCTCATCCTGCTCAGCTGATAATAATTTATGTGCTACCAGAAATCTTAATTATGATAAAGTACCAATCATGATTAGTACAAGACCACCCATGTTTTCCCACCTGTAGACACCTGTGTCAGTCTTTTTCAGAAATATTGTTGTGTAAACATATGCCCAAGATCATAAAACTAAATCGGGAGACCAGTCTCAAATCTCAAGCATTTGATTGGCTGATATTGTGACAAGTCTCCAATCTTTTTTTATGGTCTTGGGCACTATTTTCACTTTTTTGTTATATAAAAAAAAATACTGTCTAGAATTGGCGGTTAATAAGGAATATTATAACTGTGGCAGAAAGTTATTCTTAGATCCTGTACAACCCTGAATGGGGACATGTACAACACAAAAGAATGGTGATACACTGCTATCCTGTCAGGGGTGGTGCAGTTGCTCATATCTGTAATGTTTGCAGCTTTATCACTTGTCTTCTTGTCAGTGAAATTATGTGGTACAGTCGCATGAAATGAGCTATACATCATAATTTTACAGACTTGGCAAACCTTCTGTTTTCTAGGATATTCATGAGGTACTGTGACAAAAATGATAAGCACACTTTGTCAATGCTTACTGTGAAATTTCTAGATGATGGAGAACTCTTGGATGTTTTCTAGATATGTGTTCAGAAAATTTAGATATCAAACTTCACAATATCTTACCAGAATATGAAGGAAGTGAGGTGACTATTATGTAATTAGGTAGTCCAGTAACAAGAATAAGGGATACACTTGTTCTATCTTGTGGCAAATTATATTTGTTCTAGCTTGCAGGATATTTTATTAATTTTGCCCTGTCTTGTAGGACATTCTGTTCATTCTAACTTGTAGGACATTCTGTTCATTCTATCTTGTAGGACATTCTGTTCATTCTATCTTGTAGGACATTCTGTTCATTCTAACTTGTAGGACATTCTGTTCATTCTATCTTGTAGGACATTCTGTTCATTCTATCTTGTAGGACATTCTGTTCATTCTATCTTGTAGGACATTCTGTTCATTCTATCTTGTAGGATATTGTTTATTCTATCTTGAAGGAAATTCTGTTCATTCTATCTTGTATGACATTCTTTTCATTGTATCTTGTAGGATATTCTGTTTTTCTACCTTGTAGGATATTGTTTATTTTATCTTGAAGGAAATTCTGTTCATTCTATCTTGTATGACATTCTTTTCATTGTATCTTGTAGGATATTCTGTTTATCTATCTTATAGGACATTCAGTTCATTCTATCTTGTAGGATATTCTGTTCATTTTATCTTGTTTGATGTTCTGATCAATCTATCTTGTATGATAATTCTGTTTGATCTTGTAGGATATTCCGGGCTTTTTTATGTGTTTCACCTATAAGACTTATGAAACACTAAGGCAAAGCTTATTGTAATCCTTCTGGCCACCAGAACAGGCTAGATTTGTGTGCTCCAAGCAAACTCCCTGCAGACTTACTTTCCCTTAACATCACATTAATCACTGCCTTCACAAGAATTTTAATAAGATTTTGTTAAGTTGCATTTTTCATATTGGCTCAACCTGAAATTAATATGCTCTCCTATTTGTACATTTGAAAGGAAGTTTTTTGAGGTTGTTTTAGCAATTAAAAACAGCAGATGATTAAATAATTTATTGATCTTTGAATAGTGATCACAGTGTTTGTTTGATGTTGTCAGCGATTTTCCATGTTACATGATCTTCTAGTAATCGCATGGTTTCTTGTAAAGGCAGTTGTAACTATTACTGTAACTAGAAGTAACCACTTTGAGAAGTCTGGGTTGAAGGTTATAAAGCTGAGATTGAAAACCAGTCTCAAATCTCAAGCATCTGATTGACTGGTCGCCATTTCAGCCAATCAGATGCTTGAGATTTGAGACTGGTTTCCATGCTCAGTTTTATAACCTTGGGCACTGGTTTTATGGAACTTTCTACTGACTGGATTTTCTGAAACATTTAGACTGGTTTTCTATGTATATACTTACCATAATCTTTGCGACTTGTGGAACATTCCGGGCTGTTTTCGGGATAATCATGTGGTACAGTAACAAGAATTGGCGGTACACTTGGTAAATACTGATCATCTGAAAAAACGAAGATAATTTTAAAAATCAAATCCTTTAAAAAAATTACTAGCACACTTTCTAGCTGCATTGTCATATTGTTTTTAACAGTAAAAAATGAAGAAATAAATTTAAATAATATTTCTGATTTTTATTTGAACTTTTTTCAACTAATTTCTTTTTTGATTACAGATTATTTGGAGATCATCAAGCCAATTTATTTTGCCTCATTAAAATAATTCTACTATAAAGGCATAAGGCATTTTCAAGCAGGCCAAATAAACAGGTTTAATTAGAACTTTAGAATGCATCACTTTATTTTGCGCAGGTTGGATTTTTGCATACTTTATTATAATGAGACTGAGTCCAACCTAAGAACTAAAGCTTGCCATTGGTCAGCTCCGAGATTGTGCTCAGTTTCAACCAATTAGATAATTGAGATTTAAGCTTTGTCTCCATTCTGAGTATGTTAACTTTAAGGTTGGGGCACCATTCTTTTTAAATTAGATTACACATGTATATATATATCAAACAGGCAAACATTCAAAAGTAAAAAAAAAATTCATACCTAGTCTGCAGATAAGATATATATCAGTGGAGTCGGTATGCTGAACAGGGTCCAGTTTCACTTTGAACCTCCGGTCAAGCCGCGCTATCTCCCCCTGCAGGATGTCTGGGATCTTACTTCTCTCCTCTACCTTACGTTTCTTTGCAGGGGGGCTTGGGGGTCTGTAAAGGAAGAACATAAGACACAAGTTTATCCCTTTACTCCATTATTTTATAATTATATGATTTTTATTACCTGTGTGACCAATGTATATCCACATAAGCTGGCATATTTGTGCAATCTGATCTGGATTTACAATGTCTGTCAATGCAATAAAGTCATATTTATGGAGTAAAGAGTAAATTTTAAAATTCATATAAATCTGCCAGATAACTTAAGTGGACATACTCAAGTATCAACACTGGGTTAATGATAATACACTCCATTGATGCCAGGATGTTTGTGACACCAAATAAAAGAACTTCAACTTAAGTGAGGTTTAAGTAATTTGTATTGTTATTTGTTTAAATATTATTTTTTATGTCATATTTCTAATTATACAAGAAGATGCAGCAATTTAAGGAAACCAGGTTTTCGTCTTAAAATATTTTAAGTTAAAAAGGGGAAATAACTATGACAAAATACAGTCAAGAGCTTCAAAAGTTCTCCTGATAATTGCTATTGTGATGTCAGACAACTATGATAAGTTTCAAAGCTCTAACTTGAATGGTTGATAAGAAAGTGTGAACTGAATGAGATGTCGACGCCCGCTAAACGACATACCCCAATCTCATTACTAAAGAAAACCTGTAAGAAATCAATGAGTCAAAAACAGGGACCAGCATTCTACATGTTTTTCAAAAAAGGTTTCTTGACAGTGTATATGATTGGTGAAGGTTTCATATTACCTAAGGTTAGGTATAAAACGACTACTAGACCGAAAATATATTCTCAATTGCCCTTTTGAGAAACTGGATTTTTTTAATTATACTGCAAAGATTTCCTGGCAAAAACTACTAATATTACACTTATAATCTCATTTATATTTGTGATTTTATTTAGAATATCACATTTTCCCATTCAGTGTCTCAAAATCACCTGTGTGTCATCATTAATGAAGCTGTGAAACATCACTACTAGGGAGTTTCAACAGTCTGTCCATGTTTGTCTTGATAAATCTAGACTTATTATTTTTAAACATATACTAGATGGGTGTTCAGTTGAACACTTGTGTCTCCCTCCGGTTCTATGTCAGAATAAAAATGCAAGTAAAAAAGGATCATAACTCTATCTTGACCTTGACATAATGGTAAGCGTGTTGTCATGAGCAATATAATTCATTAGTTTGATGAAGAAATATTTAGAAATGGCAAAGTTATAGCCAATGTTAAGTTTTCGTGTCAAAATTAAAGTACAAAAAGGGGCATAACTCCATCAAATGTGACCTTAACCTAAAAATTTGGCATACTCATTACCGTGCTGTTATAAGCAGTATAATCTGAAAGTTTATAGAAGAAATATTAAGAAATGGCAAAGTTATAGCCAACGTTAAGTTTTCATGTCAAAATTAAAGTACAAAAAGGGGCATAACTCCATCAAATGTGACCTTGCCTTAAAGAATTTGGCATCATCATGACCGTGTTGTCATAAGCAGTATAATTTGAAAGTCTTATGAAGAAATATGAAGAAATGGCAAAGTTATAGCCAACGTTAAGTTTTCGTGATGAAAAAGGGGCATAACTCCATTAAATGTGACCTTGACCTAAAGAATTTGGCATCATCATAACCATGTTGTCATAAGCAGTATAATTTGAAAGTTTGATGTAGAAATATTAAGAAATGGCAAAGTTGAAGCTAACGTTAAGTTTTCGTGATAAAAAAGGGGCATAACTCCATCAAATGTGTCCTTGATCTAAAGAATTTAGTATGATCGTGACCGTGTTGTCATAAGCAGTATAATTTGAAAGTTTGATGAAGAAATATTAAGAAATGGCAAAGTTATAGCCAACGTTAAGTTTTCGTGACGGATGGACGGACAAAGGGATCCCTATGTATCGCCTTTTCTTTGAAAGGGTGACACAAAAACCCTTCTTTATTACATACATGTATTCTAACACGACTCGACGTTTTTCTCATTGAATTTACGTCCCTCGTTATATATCCTTATGCATCTGAACTCCGCCCTGTGATATATCCTGCTATATATCACCTAATGCTATTTATTATTTCTTAACTAAATAATCACTTAGCACACTGGGTCCAATGATTCAATTATATGAATTTTTTCCAACAAGTTTGGCATATGCACCAGTATTGATGGCTTATTTCTAAATAATTATCAACATCAGCAAATCGTTGCAGTAAACTAAAAAAAAAATATCATTGCAATTTCAATTAAAATATTTTTAATGCTAATTATTACATATGAGTATTTTGTAAACTGATGAACAGATTTTAAAAATTTCAGATTTTTGTCTCAGCTTTCTGAAAATCAATCAGACAAGTGCAGCAGGTTTGTCTGGCAGGCTGAAGGTTAAAAAACTGAGACTGGAAACCAGTCTCAAATATCAAGCATCTGATTGCTTATCTGATGCTTGTTATTTGAGACTGATTTCAATTCTCAAGTTTTATAACCTTGGGACCAGAATTTTAAAAGACAGAGACAACATGGATAATGTTTTACCCCTATAAGTCAGAATCTTTCAAAATTTAATTAAAATGCTTAATTCATACACAAACCTTCTTACATCTATGGCAACATTACAATGTGTTATCAGTCTTTGACCAAAGAAAACTACTGTTTAGAAATAGTGAAGATTTTAAGCAACATTAAAAACATTCCCTATTTGAGCTACTTAGAAATCAAACTAGCTGGCAATTGTACAGGAGAAAGTGGGTGACTTTATTTTACTTTACCTGATAGGATTGCCAAACATGGCTGACATAGCCGGTCCAAACGTCTTGTGTAGTGTGTGGTTGAAGGAAGGGGAGGTAATGTGAGCAGCTACTGAGTCCAGCAGCGGCTGACACATGTGAACCTGTGGAGGAGGTGGCGGCGGAACTGCAGAAACAGACTGACCGCTCTGAAAAGTTATTAGTCCAATATACAGTCAGTTTGAAACAGAATATATAATAAATATAAATATACTCCTCATAATAGTTTAAGATGATACAATTGAGATATGACAACTTATTAGTCTTTAATATATTGTAGTTCATAGAATATGTAGAATATTTTATGTCTATGAATATTGAGTAACCTTTGTTTCAATACAAAAATCTATTATTATATATCTAATAAATGTAACCAATCGACAATCTGCATTTGTACCACGTGACCGTCCAATATATTCTCGTATTGGATCCAAAAAATATATATTTATTTCATATTGGACGGTTGGGTACATGTGCACTAAACGATGCTAGTCTGGTTTACGATTTCAATCTCTAACAAGTTAAAGACCGCGAACCATGCGTGCATAAAGACGCTTGTTAGTATATGTTTAAAACTGCTTGTAAAGCGTCTAGCTGACCAGGAAGCGTTGTTTTGTTTTGACAGAAGTCAAAATGTTGGCAGATGAAGAAATTTCTGATTTTATCGACAGACATTTATTAGATATATAATAAAAAGGTTATTATACATTTAACTGTACAATACGGGAATATATTTGGACTCGTACACAGCTTGAAAAGTCATATTGGACTCGCCTATCGGCTCGTCCAATATGACTTTTCAAGCTGTGTACTTGTCCAAAAATATTCCTGTATTGTACAGTAAAATGTATAATAACCTATAATTATCTTTCAGAAGGTACCATGAAATTAGTTTCATCTAAATTTCAATGTTAAGTGAAAAATTCAGGAGCATTTGAGAATCTTCTGATCAAATTGTCAGCAAACTTTAATCCTTTCTCCATTAACTTCAATTCAGTCACAATCTCACAAGTCAATTCTAACAAAATGTAAGATCTGATGACAGTCAGCAAATACCCAATATTAGCTATAGTGGTTTTGCCCGGTAACTATTTTTAGAAAGTCAACACAGGAAGCATGAATCATAACACTATCAGAAGGGGTCTAAAATGATCTGAAGATGTCATTTCAGTGGATATGAATGCAATACTAGAGTACTCTACTTTACAATTAATACACCAACCTTCAGAAAAATGTATAACTATAACGCGGGTTGTCAACACTTCCCATGGTTTATAACACTGTGTATACATGTACATGGATACAATATACAAAACAAATTTTGAAGGGCTTCAACATTTATTGCGATTATCATGTACTTTTGCGATTTTGTAGGTGACAATCTGATTGGTTTGTAAGGTTGCAGATAAAAGCATGTTTTAGTGACTTTATCAGATCCTGATAGCGTGTGGTTTTCAGATGATTTAAATAATACTGATTTAGTCATTGATGGTATTACAAATAGACTAAAAACAATGGTGAACTTACAATCTTTGGTCCCATTATTTTCTCCAGCACAGTTTCACATTTTGCCAGTGTAGCCATTGGTACCCTGAAAAAAGTCATGGCCAAAAATGATAAAACTGAGATTGGAAACCAGTCTCAAATCTCAAGCATATGGCTGAAATGGTGAACTGTTGCCATTTCAGCCAATCAGATGCTTGAGATAGAGACTTGTTGCTATTTCAGCCAATCAGATGCTTTAGATTTGATACTGGTCTCCTGATTTCCTTTTTGATCTTGATATAAAAAGCATTATTGTATAAAAATTCCCTTATAAATACATCAGAGTATAGACAGACAAATGCAGCTGTACTGGCAATTTTCCTTCATAATTTATTTTGAAAATTATCAAATAACACTTGTTCTTTTTTTACTGAAATATTTTTTATAAACATGTACTGTAAATGCACTATTTTCAGGGGTATAAAATTTTGTGATTTATCCATTTAACACCATTTTCATGGGATAATAAATTTGTTGATTCAATTTTCTAAATAAGGTTTATATTCAGTTCTAAATTTCATGGTTGTTTTAAATTCAAGTTTTAATCTGCTCACAAATTATAAGAAAAAGATTGAGTAAAGATTTGTGTGAGTGCGACCAGCGTAGATCCAGATCAGCAGCACATCTATGCTGTTGTGATAGGATCTACGTTGGTCTCTTTTCGGTCAGAAAAAAACCTGATGGATATAGAATCTAGAAGCAAACAGTATAGATCCTGATCTGATGGCACTATTTGTCAATGTGATAATATTATAATCATATCCCATGGAATAAAGGGTTAACCTATTCCTGTATAGATACGCATTTTTACGCATGTGCGACCAGTCTAGATCCAGATCAGCCGGCACATCCATGCCGTCTGATCAGGATCTGCAATGGTCGCATTTTGGTAAGAAATAACCTAATGAATCAAAAAGCGAACAGTTTAGATCCTGATCAGATGGCACGGATGTGCCGGCTGATCTGGATCTAAACTGTTCGCCCTAGCAATAAAGGTGTATCTGTACGGGAAAGGGTTAACCCACTTTTAACTTTAACCCTTAACTATATAGACATGGCTTTTATAGCGTTGGTGAACAATTTATATCAAGATCAGCCATCACATCAGTGCCATATCTAAACTGTTTACTTTTAGATTCATTAGGTTATATCTTACCAAGAAGCAAAAGGTGTAGATCAGATGGCATGGATGTGCTGGCTGATCTGGATCTACACTTGTAGCCCATGCTTAGGCGTATATTTTGAGTAAAGTGTTGTTATTGGGGATGGGATCAAATATTAAATATTTGGATTGACAACGAATATTCGTATACTGTTTTTGGTATTCAAATATTCGGGAATTTTTTAAAATATACATGTTTTTATCTTTCAAAAGACAGTTGCCTTAAAATTACTGGACTCTAGGGTTTCATAATCGGACTAAAATCATAATTGATCATCGGAAATAATCGAACAACCCTTTTCGATCAATCATCGATCATACAATCGAAGCATTTAGAATAACAATGTACATGCTTTGGTAAAGAAAATATTTATTTATAGAATTTCTTTATTAATATTCTAGCAACAAAAATACTCATAATTTGTTATTATAATGCATTTTTTTCTATTTTGCAAAAAAGCAAATTTCAAAATGATATTGTTAAGAATCTTCTGCTTAAAGGCATGCAAAATACACAAGAAATTCTTTAGAGGGGAATTTGTTTAAGAAATAAAGGAAAAAAATTAATTGGGGATGGGAATAGGGTCATAATTCGGTCCCTATCATCATGAAATGAGGGCCCGGTATAGAACTACTGTATTATCACAAAAGGAGATCGGTGTATTTTCTGGTATGAATTAGCATTTACATGAACCATACTTTTGCCCACAGGCTCGTGTATTGTAATTTGTAACAATATCTGATATGAGCATAGGGTGTAGGCTGCAGGTACAGGACTCTTTTTCTTGAAATACTTAGTGGGAGAACATATTCCAAAGCTTATTTAAAACCAAAATAACACTGATCTATGTCACATATCAAACACTGTTTTTGTCCTGATACAGTGATCTTCCTTGTCAGCTGCTTAAAGAAAAGCAAACCGATGATCGATTATTAAACTTTGTAATCGATTATCGAAAATCGATCCTAAAAACGATCGACTTTGGATTATAATCGATCATCGTTTAATCCCTACTGGACTCGTCTATACCAGCCTGAAGATGACTTATATGTTGGTAGTTACAGCCTTTAAAAAAAACAACCCACAAATTTAATTAATCTTTTGCTTTCATAGTTGAGCAAATGTCAAAATGTCTGCCGCATTATCACATTAACCTCAATATAAATATTCATCCACATTGACTAAATGTTTACATATTGAAAAACTTGGATAAAAGTGGAATAAAACTTGAATATTCAAATATATTCAAATATGCCTAATGAATATTTGAATAGTAATTAAGGTATTCTATGCCATCCCTAGTTAACCATTTCCTCTATAGACACACCTTTATTGCGTGGGCAAACAGTGCAGATCCAGATCAGCTGGCACATCTGTGCCGTCTGATCATGATCTGCACCGTTCGCTTTTTTATTCGTTAGGTTATTTCTGACCAAAATGCGAACAGTGCAGATCCTGATCAGATGGCACAGATGTGCCGGTTGATCTGGATCTATCCAGGTCCCACATGCGTAAAAATGCATATCTATGGAGTAAAGGGTTAAAGATCTGTACACACTATAACACAGAACATTTACCTTTTATTAGGGTTGGTGAGAATATCATGAAGGTTCTTCAGTTTATCAATGTCCTTCTTTCTCTGATCTGAAGATTCTGGCTTCCCTAGTCATTTAATAATAAAACATTTAAACACAGACAATCAATGTAAGGTGACAAAATATAATCTACTTCTGAAATTATACAAGGGGCATTCAAAAAGTAATGAAAATGCAGTTATATTGCAGAAATATATCAATGCTGAAGTGTTTTAAATTAAACCTAGATGCATCAATCATTCCTCTAGATACTCTAAAAATTTGCCATTTTTGAGTAGACAAAAATGGTTTGTTAATTTTTCAACGAAAAGTTAAGATAAATATTATTTAAAGGAATCTGACAATTTATGAATTGATATACTGCCTCAGTTGTTAACTTGAACACACGTTTGGCATTTTTGAAAATTTCATACCTATATTTACCCAAGTGTAGTAATGAACCCGTAATTTCACATTACGTAAACTAAACTGTTTAGGATTGCATTGTCCAAAGCCAGAATAGCAGATCAAATTAATTTTACACTCATCAATATGAATACAGTAATCACATCTGCAAGATCTTGCAAACGCCTCTCATATTAAGGAAAAACAATGTTTATGTTTGGCAAAAACATCCTGTTCTTTTATGATTTCTCCTAAATCCTTATAAATCAACAACAGATGTCTGCCAGCCTTGAAGGGAAAATTCCTCTCCAACTCAACTAATACTTCAAATTACAGACAGACTTACATAACTTGACCTCCTTGGGGACTGACCAATAAGTTATAAAATAATTGAATCCACAAACTTATTTCTAGGAAAGGAATGGGTTGCTATTACACCATATACATACATGAAACAAGAAGTACCTCAAGTATTCCCAACATTGATATACATTTAATATAAATCAAAAATATCAGATTAGATTGTTAGAATTGGGGAAAGTTTTTCAAATCAAATTTTATGGAAGTCAACTAGAATTTTGACTTTCTGTATATAGGAAAAAACATCTCCATTGGTTAAGCCGAGGTAGAAGTTCTCAACATTTCGGAGACTGTTTCTCCCAAGTCTCCCTTTTATCCATTCCCTGAATATTCCCATTAATTCTCAATAACTCTATCAATATTTGGGCCCAAGGTCATTAAACTAAGATTGGAGACCAGTCCCCATTTCAGCCATTTAGATTCTTGAGATTTGAGACTGGTCTCTAGATTTAGTTTTATGATCTTGAGCACAGCTCAGAGATTTACCATCTTCAGTCTTTTTGATCATTCTCCGCAGGGGCTCGATGTATTTATACAGGGACTTGAGTTTCTCCAGGTAGGCTTGTTCCTCCGCTGACTGGCTGGCCGGACTTGGCTCGGGTCCTACAGATCCTGGGTTACCTAAAATTTACCGATGTATATAAAAGTACTATAAGCCAGTTACTGATACTCCTTAATTTACTTTTCATCCAAGATTAAGTCATCACTTTGTAATTTTTCTGTATTAACAATCTTGACCAAACATTTTAACCTTTGGTGATTTACAATCTTGTGTCTCTGATTGGCTCAAACCAAGTCCAATCTTAAACATCCAAACCTATAAATTGAAGCTGAAGTTTCTAGACTGGTCTTTTTATCAGTTTTATTCTCTTTTCAGAATTGTTCAGACAACTTATAAAAATACAAAATCTCATTTAAAAGACTGTATTTTTCTTGAAGTATTTTTCATAAAACCAAAGTATTGTGTATACTAAACAAGATTGTTTTGGTAAAATGAAATACCAAAATCTATTTTACTTTTTTTACGAATCATGTTTTCAGTACCTGTTCTCCTGTATAGTGTTCTCCTGGTATTTGTGGTATATATGTTAATGTCTGAACTACTCTGGAGTAGTACCACTTACAGCCCATAATCCAGACCAAACCTTGACAGACTGGTCCTAAGTCCAGGTAATGGGACGATGATGTCATCATTGACATCAGCACTTACCTGGCGTATTTAGGGCTGTACTCGGTGATGGAGCACCCATTGACAGGCTGGCCCTCGGTCCAGGTGATGGGACAATCTGAGGGGACGGTGATGTCATCATCGACATTGGTGATCCCATCGGCTGCTGCTGAGAGCTGTAACATGACACAGAAATAGTCAGCACACAAAATGCTCAGAATAAATTTGACAGCACAATCCAACAACTTTATTGTCTTAGTAAGTCTTACACAGTATTAATATGTTAATTCAACTCATCGAAACAATGTGAAGGCATATCTTGCATACAACATGCTTACATGTACATTATCTTACCCTTGATGCAGCTTATATATCTTATCATATCTCAACATGAAAATCAACAAGTGTTTAACCCTTTCCTCCATATACATGCCTTTATGGCATGGGAGAACAGTCTCGATCCAGATCAGCTGTCACATCTGCTCCATCTGATCAGGATCTGTACTGTTTGCTTTTTGATTTATTTGGTTATTTCAGACCGAAAAGCAGTGCTGATCTGGATCTTTATTGTTTGCCCATGTGTAAAAAGGCTTATACATGGATAAAAGGGTTAATTATTTTGTTTGCTAGATTTGAACAGAAAAGCCCTTCCCTAAACAAGTATTTTGAGACAGTACTGAGGTTATCCAACAGGACAGTTGAACTAAGGCTTTGCAAAGTTACCATCTGCAACAGTTGTTACTAAGAGTGTAATTTTTCATCTGTAATTCTAGCATGTCTGAGTCATTTAAATGCATAATTGATTATTAAATGATAGTTTTCAGCAATTCATTAGAACAGGTTGCTAGATATCAATGTTGGTATCCTGTCAAATAGAATGTCATTTAATCAGAATGATATCACAATGTCAAGCATTTACTGCAACAGCAGCATTTAACCCTTTCCTCCAAATATACGTCTTTTATAGCATGAACAGTGTAGATCCAGATCAGCCTGCTCATCCGTGCCCTCTGATAGGAATCTGCACTGTTTGCTTTAAAATCCTAATAAATCAAAAAGCGAACAGTAGATCCTGATCAGACAGCTCAGATGTACCAGCTGATCTGGATCTACACCAGTTGCACATGTTTAAAAGTGAGTATATATGGAGGAAAGGCTAATCAAAACAAGTATATTTCTATTTTACCTTTGTTGTGCTGGTGATGGGATTGGTCCCTGGCTTGGGGGATTATTAGGGAGCTGGGGACTGGCCTGAAATGTATACAATATAACCAGATAAATCAATAGGCTTTATTTTACAAGTAATTTCTATTTTGTTTTACCCTATAAATCAAACAACTTCACATTAATATAATCAGGCAGTCTGAAAAAAGAACCCACCTATTGCCTGTTATATTACAAAATATCATGTCAACCAATTTGAGCTAGAAGTAGGGTTCTATCTGTTATCAACTTGTGAACATAACACTTAGTTTTTCTGAATGTTTCCAATCTTAAAAATTCCTGCATGTTTTATTATTTTATCTCTAAGATATCATTTTTTTAGAAAATAAATCGAGTAATTACAAAAGTAAGCCATGCAGGACACACAAATTAGCTCTTTATATACATCATACCTTTTCAAAGCTCATGCAGAGGTTAACTGTTATTATAAGGTCATTATAAATAGGAGACTTTTTATAAACAGAGTATTATCATTGCATTGGAAAGAGGCAGGAAGTTGGTTTTTTTGCCAAATATAAGTATTGTTTATAAAATAAATAACCAGATACTATAATAAACTGTATTTTACAGAGTTACTTTATTATTTCTAATGATAGCAGATGACCAAAACCCAAACACACCAAACCAACCAACTCCAAACAAGTTCACTATTTGGTCAAATGACATGCTTGCATATATATCATGAAGAGTCTGCTTTGCAGAGCAATGATAAGAAGTGGTACATGTACAACTGTGACCTGAGCACAGGTCTGGATTCTCCCTACCTGGTTCAGGGATCAAATAACTCTGCCAGGACATATAATACACATACAACACATGTCATTTTAATCAGCTCTTGCCCAAGAATGTGGGTAATGGTTTTCCCCATGAACAATTCTGGTACGAACAATAAATATCAATCTGTTATGACAAAATAAAATTGGATTACTGTGGTATCATTTTATTTAGCGATGTCTTAATTTGAGCATATTTCGCGCTCGGGCCAGTGCCAGAATTTAACACCTAAGCTAAATTTTAACCATATAGTTCCACATATGTATCCGGAACGTGGAAATGTCCGAATTTACCTACACTTTGTATTTAGTTGCCCGTATCGCTATTTTATATAAATTTGAGGTATTGAATAATTATATTCATAAAGGAAATAAAATTAGTTATTACTGTCGAATTTCTTTTGGAATATTTTTTAATGTTACTTTAAAACTGTAACGACAATGAAGTTTGTGGATTTAGGTCAGAATAAGTCACGTTTGACTGAACAGCATCGTTGTCATCTCATTCAGTTTATTTTGACACGTAAAAACTTTTTAAAATTAATAAACCCTTTTTAAGTAATTGTTTTACAATTTATAAACACTTGTGAACATAAAACGGGTAAGCAATTTAACAATCCAATTATGTTATGAATGGTCCAGATAGATGGATCATACGGGTCCCGTGTCAATTAGCGGCGTCGAATAAACAGTGGTCCGATAATTGACTAACAAAGGAATTGGTAGTTGACAGGGGCCAACTAACACATGGTTAGCTTGCGTGTTCCAATAAACAAAGGGTAACAATAACAGATCTGTCAAATATAGATTATAATAATGATTTTGGTTAATTTTTATTTTTTTTTTTTAAAAATTGGTTTTGTGCGAATTTACCTCCACACGAATCAGTCTTTTTCGGCGATTGCGGGAAATTTCGTGCCAGCGAAATTAAATGATACCACAGTAATAAGCTATGTCTTTCATACAATGTATGACAACTGCAGATTCAGATCAGCCTGCACATCTATGCAGTCTGATCAGGATCTACACCAGTCACTTTTTTTGACTCTGACCAAGAACTAACCAGTATAGATCCTGATTAGACTGCAAGAATGTGCAGGCTGACTGGGATCTACATTGGTTGCCAACTGGATATAAGTTGTATCCCATATAGTAAGGGAAAATATTACCAACATTATCCACAATAAAATATGCTGCTAGGCAGCATGTCATTTGACCAAACCTTCAACCCTGTACTAGCTTAAGATTGTAATAAAGGAAGATTATTATCTGTCCCAATTGTTCAATCTATTATTTTAGCTATTTTATAATTAGCAACATAAACATCACAACTGTCCACAGATTATTTGCCATGAACCAACACGCATAAAGTTCCCATGTGAATATAAAGGAAAGCTGAGCAATATCATACACCCATGTGTCAAGATATTAATATGATGTACCAAAAGACTTAAAACACAATGAATGGGCTTACCCACTAACTAATTACACTGTCGATTTCTTATCTCTTTTCACTGGTAAAGGGGTCTTCAGCTATTTGTTTTGAAATTTTAGTTGTTACTGTATTTGGAAAAAACTTATATTAAAATGTTTTATCTATTATTTTCTAATAGGGGAATTTGTCATTAATATCAAGGAGTGATGTCAAGTGGCCAAAGGCACCTTTTCCCCATTTACTAGTAAAGAAAAATCAATGTTGATGTCAACCCCCACCCACCTCAAAAAAAAAAGTTTTGTGAACTTAGGGCCAGAACTTTCATAGCAATGTTCAACTTATATATACAAGTACATGTACTTAAATACATATGGCAAAGTGTTCCAGCTCTCTTATAGGTGAATGTTCTTTGAGTATACCCTTCCCTTTACATTGTGCTTTGAGCCGATCGGTACAGTACACAGTACATCTCCAGACATGTAAACAGGCACACAGTGCTTAATGATGCATGGTGACAGCCGAGTTTGAAATGTTACCTGCATCAAATTACTAGCATATGGAGATGGTCTGACCATCGAACCAAAACCACCTGTCACATAATTGCCTTGCTGCAACGTCAAAGGAATAACATCACTAATACCATTATATATTTTAATCCTTTCCTCCATATATATGCCTTAATGGCCTTTATGGCATGGGTGAACAGTGAAGATCCAGATCAGCTGGCACATCCATGCCATCTGATCAGGATCTGCACTGTTCACTTTTTATTAGATGTTTTCTGACTGGAAGGCAAATAGTGCAGATGCTGATAAGATCCCAAGGATGTGCTGGCTGATCTGGATCTACATTCTTCGCACACTTAAACAAATGTATGTATGGAGGAAAGGGTTAATCCCTAACCACCTAAATTTGCATCATGTACCAGTCAATGTCTTAAACTTAACTCAGCCTGTTCAGCAAGTCTACAATCTGAGAACATTTTACAAACACCAAAATTATCCATTTACTCATGGATACCAATTATATCCCATGTGCAACAAGTGCAGATCAGGGTTGAAGGTTATAAAACTGAGATTGGAAACCAGTCTCAAATCTCAAGGATCTGATTGGCTGAAATGGCGACTGGTCGCCATTTCAGCCAATCAGATGCTTGAGATTTGAGACTGGTTTCCATGCTCAATTTTATAACCTTGGGCACTGGATCACCCTGCACAACCATGCAGTCTGATCAGGTATTTCAGAATTTAGATTGTTAGATTATGTCTGACCAAGCAGCAAAAAGTGAGGATCCTTATCAGACAGCACAGATATGCATAACTTAAGGATCAGATCCACATTGGTTGCACATGGTATATAAGACTTATCCATTGAGCAATGGTTTACAATATACAGGCGATTCATCATATAGCAGGCATAGAATGTTTCACTTGTCATGGAGGATTTTGTTCTGTTTTTGCAAAAAGATGGTTAAAACTTCAAAAGAAAATAAAAATCTCTTCTAGCGTATTTTTAAGTCTTCTAAAGCTTCCATTTTATTAGATCTCTGTTCACTAAACCATAATATAATAATATTGTGTAGATATTCACCACAATTCAAGCATGCTAGAGGAAAACCTATGATTTACATGTGCTTTATTATTGCTTAAATTTTAAATATCAGCACTGTAGAATCTCGAAAATAAGCATATATAAGATTTCCAATTATCTTTTTTTTTTTTTTTTTTTGGCGGGGGGGGGGGGGGGGGGAGTTATATCTGGAGTTTCATCCATTATTTATTTTATAACACAAAACTGTGTATGCACAAAATTATTACTTCAAGCATCGTAAATATTTCCAAACAGACATTGAAAACTATAATACTTTATTTCATTGTACTCGAACAAAGGATTAAATGGTTCACTTTGAAAATAGCAATGCAAGTTGTTCACACCTTTTTGGTTAATACCGTTTATTGGTCCTTGTAAACTATACAAATATACTGTCTTTAATCGGAAGGCCGATTTAGCCCCCAGCTAAATGAAACTTAAACCACTGAGCAAACTAGGTACGCATATATGCACTTATTTTTTGGGATATATTTAAACTGTAAGGGACAGGTATGCGCTTAATTTTGGGATAGATTTTAACTTATGGGACGGGTATGCGCTTATTTTTAGGCATTAGTTTTCTGTAAGAGACATATGCGCTTATATTTGGTATGTGCTTACTTTCGATTATGCACTTATTTTCGAGATTCTACAGTATGTGTAATTGCACATTACTAGCTTTCATAAAAAATATGCCACAACCGTTTTTCTGAACTGATAACACTGCATTTAGAGTCATGGATTGGCAATTTTCCCCAGTGAGATGACTATTTCTAGTGAGACAAGAACTGGATGGATGCACTAACAAATATATGAATGGACATAGGATGAGAGCAAATCAATATGCCCCCTTACCCTCCTAAAGGAGGCATACAAATAAAGATTTAATACATAATAAAATCATCTACCCCATGGATGTGAAAACATCCTCTATGCTACTAAAGTAGATCGTGATTAAGAATTCTGATCAGAATCTCAACAGTTTGCTTTAAGATTTATGAGGTTATTCTAACAAAGAAGTGAGCAGTGTACACCCTAATTACATGTAGCCGACACAGAGGAGCAAGTCGTCTGGATCTACACTGGGATCACCCATGACATATAAGCTGATTCCCATACAGTAATGGTTAAAAGTAAGACAAACACAATAATAAATTAAAAATCTGGATGCTACAGAATGGTCTCCTGCAAAAACAAGCTCTAGCTGCTTATTGCATATTATGTGACAAACCATGAGAAAACATGGCTTAATGACTCTCTGACAGTGTAGATCCTGCAGACTTACTCAGACAGAAAATGTTCTACAATGTTTTTTATATAATATGTATTATGTATGCTTCTCTGATTGAATGTGATGCACAGGCTGATCTGTGCCCAAGGTTATAAATCTGAGCATGGAAACCAGTCTCAAATTTCAAGCATCTGATTGGCTGAAATGGCGACCAGTCGCCATTTCAGCCAATCAGATGCTTGAAATTTGAGACTGGTTTCCATGCTCAGTTTTATAACCTTCAGACCTGGATGTACACTGCCTGGTCACATCGACCATTCACCTCATTTTGTTATGGTATGTTGTGTATGTTTAACATAATCGTGTACTGTAGAAAAAATACCTCCGAACATGTCAACACAAATTTTACCTGGACTCTGGCTTCTCAGAAGTCTCTATATAAAATCTGATGAAAGGGACTGATAACTGGTCAACATGACAACACTAACTTTAGTCTGACAAATGATAATCTAACAATTTTTCCCTTTCCTCCATATAAATGCCTAAGCGAACAGTGTAGATCTAAGATGGCACTGTTCACTTTTTGATTTATTAGGTTATTTCTGACCAAATGGCAAACTCTGCAGATCCTGATCAAACAGCACAAATGTGCAGGCTGATCTTGATCTACACTTGTTGCATATGGAATAAAATGCATACATATGGAGTAAAGGGCTGTAACAAAAAATTGCTAGAGACAGAAAACTAGTCTCAACTAAAACACAGGAATAAGCTTGTGATTGGCTAATCTTTAGGTATTAAACCAATCAAATTCTAGAATTAACAGACTGGTCTCCAAGACAAAAGTGTATGATTGTATGGGTGAGTTTACCCACCGAGACATGCTGAGGCTGCGTCTGCTGCGGTCCCGTCATCTGACTCATTGTCTGAGCCACAGTTACAATAAATGCATCTTGTCGCTGAAAATAGGCAAGCATCAAATATTTTGTATTTATTTAATAGATCTGTGCCTGCATTGTGGCATCTGACCAACAGTATCCTGAAAAGCAGTGGAGAACTGTGCCCAACATCATAAAACTATGATTGTAGCCCAGTCTCAAATCTCAAACATCTGATTGGCTGAAATGGAGAATGGTCTCCATTTCCGCCAATAAGATGCTTCAGATTTGAGAATGGTCTCCAGTTTCAGTTTTACGATCTTGGGCACTGATGAGAACTAGAAAGATAACCTGGAAATATGTGATACATCTTGACAAAATAGGGCATATGGCCTATGCTACCAGTGTGTTGTCTGTTTGTCATTCAGTCAAAATAGCATTTTACCTGCATCTTGAAACAGTTTAGATTCTGTTCAGACCCTAGTAAGTCTGCACTTATTGCAAAGTCTATAAGCCTTGTTTTCTCATGGTGCGTCACATAAAGATATGGTAGACAGGAGCTATTATCTAAAGATAGGGTGAATATAAAATAGTGCTGTTAAAAACGTTGATTAATAGTGAGGTAGGACTGGTAGACAAACACATTCATCAAACCAACATCTATGGGCAAAGAAATGAAAGGATTGCAGCAATAATACCAGTATCAGTATGGTATTTATTGGAGAGGTATTAGCCTTTTATTTTGCTTGTTTGTTCAGGTAGGTAAACAAGTAGTGGTGTCAAAGATTACACTTCCCCATCTTAATTTTAATCCTTTACACCAAATGTATGACTTCTGTTGCTTAGGCGAACAGTAGCAATCCAGATCAGCCAGCACATCTGTACTGTCTGATCATGATCTAAACTGTATTGTTTCTTAGTCAGAAATAACCTAATGAATTATACTCAACATTATTGGTGTCGCGTCATCGTTCGTCTCACGGTATTTGCGTTGCGCCCTCTACCGATTGTTTAAGTTGTCACGTTGCTGACCTATATTTGTGGTTTGACGAAAAAACGTTTTTTCAACAGTTATGAGCAGTTTCTTGGTGAGTATTTGTTCGTATACATCAAATATAGTGTTTTTGTTTGAAATGAAGCAAAAAAACTCACCTTCAGCCCTTATTTTTGTCCTATTTTGCTTTGTTTACAAGTTCGTCTGCCCCGCCCATAGCCCCGGAAGTGTTTATATGTAGTTAGGTAACCGACCACTAAATTTTAAATCAGATAGGTAACCGACCACTAAATTTTAAATCAGATAGGTAATCAACCACTAAATATTAAATATGGAATGAAAGTACTGTGACCATGAAACAAAATAATTTTTTACAGTCAGTGTGATTAACAGTTGTTATTTGTTAAAATTTAGTTAACAGTTAAAGTTTTGACATGTTCACCTATCACACTTTAAATGACTTGTTATCTGATTAAACATTTAGTGTTCTAAACCTACGAGTGTTCGATTTATTCCAAGGATTTTCATATACCGCGAAACGAATGATAACGTAATCAGGACAACATGGCGGACACCAATGACAATCATATGGATGCATTCTATTGTTTTTGGATATTCCATGGCCATTTTAAGAATTAAATAACAGGAAAAGGTTGGAATAGGAGAAATAAATCAAAATTTAACAGGTAAGTTTCTTTTCGTCTTTACTTCATTGTGATAACTGTTAAGTAACACGAACCCATAGATGACCAGTATAACCAGCGAACAGTGATGCAATGGTTAACAAGAATAATTTTAAAGTACCAAGTGGTGGTGGTGGTGGTGGTGGGGAGGGGGCGGGGGGTTACTGCGAAAACTTACAAGATGATTGCAGTAGATTCCAATTTCACAATGTTATGAATATTACATAAGCACCATTGCATAGTGTCAATATCAATACATCAATATCAATTGGCATGGAAGAAACTTTCTCTGTTAAAAAATACCTTTGAATACATCAATATCAAGTCTACCACCGAATTTGTCAAATGTGAACATGTCATGTAAACAGTGTGCACGTAAAATTCATAACATTGTGAAATCTGAAACTATTGCAATCATCTTAACCCTGTCCTCCATATATACGCATTTTATGCATGTGCAACCAGTGTAGATCCAGATCAGCCGCCATGGACCGCCACGTCTGATCAGGATTTTCACTGGTCGCATTTTGGTCAGAAATAACCTAATGAATAAAAAAGCGAACAGTTTAGATCCTTATTAGTCGGCACGGATGTGCCAGCTGATCTGGATCTAAACTGTTCGCCCATGCAATAAAGGTGTTTCTATGGAAGAGGGTTCAGAGATAAACTTGCAGAGAAATGACACCAGTCTCAGATCTGAAGGTTTCTCCTTTTTGTAAGTTTCATGATTTGTGCCTAGTTTAAACTAATAAAATTGCTGAGATCTGAGACTGGACACCAGTCCTAGTTTGACAACCTTCAGTCAATATTAAAACTCTTAAATGTAGTTAGAATATGTTGTTAAGGTTTCTAAAACAAAAAAAGTGACTTAAACCACACAAAATGAATACCTGTAAATGAGGTCTTTGCTGCTGCTGTTGTTGTTGTTGTTGCTGTTGTTGTTGCTGCTGCTGTTGAGCAAGCCTCTGTTGTTGAAGCTGCAACATTTGCCGTTGCTGAACAGCTGACATTGAAGATCCAACACCCATCATACCTGGTGATATGACAACATGTTAGCATCACGTGTTCCATAAAACAATAATTTTTATGTTCTTACAAATGGTTGAATAGACGGAATTGTCATGAACATATACTGAGCCAAAATGAAAACTTGACAAAAATAACATGGAAAATTCCTTTTACATTAATGATGCCAGTCAATGCAAATATCTGGAGAAATTTGATCACCAATATGTTTATCTTGGAAGTTTTTGATTCATTATCTATCAGTTTAAAAAAGAAAAACCAATATGTGGTTGTGAAAATTTGCAAAAAATGGATATTTCAGTAACTGTATCTTATTTCTTTCCATCAATGGACTTCAAAGATTGTGTTTTTCCTTATGTTCATGCCATAAACTTATAAATTTGAATGTCAAAAAATCTGTCTGAGACTTGTATGTTAAAAAGTATCGAGCTCATTATAATTTAAGAAAAAGGAGATAACCTTGACCTCTGTGAAAAAATAACAACATTTTCTTGCTTAATCTAATCTCCAGATATATGCAAATACCACAAATTAAATAAAGAATAAATATTGCACCACTGAACAAAATTTTTTAATTTAAAAACTGGTAAGTTTTCATTTTTGCTCAGTATATTTGCAAAAATATGTTTCATAAAGGGGTTCATATTTTTGCAAATATATTGTTCATAACAGAGTGTTTGAGAAGAGCTTGATTTAATCAAATTTTAAACTTCTCTTTCGTACATGAAAAGATAATTCTTGAATCAAGTGGTGAATCATCAATGACAACGACAGTATCAACAGTATGAGAGTTTTTTATGTGCTGTTCATGTAATTTATTCACGTATTGCTGTTGCCTAGTTTATTTCATATTTCACTTTCTTAACCTTTAAGGCTTTGATGCTCATTAAACCAGTGAAAAACAGATGTTGACAACTAAACCTATGTAAAAAATGGTACTTTAAACCTGAGGGCTTGCAGGCTGCTCCCTCTGATAAACAAAAGTTAAATATTTTTTGCAAAACTTACAGTGGGTGAATGAACTCTAAGATGACTTGTCGACAAGTTACACTAAACTACCACTGTGTCCATGGCAGTTTTCCATCACAGACAAGCTGTTATTGTGCTTTGTTTTTTCAACAAGACATTTGAAAATCTGCTATCTCACCAACTTTAAGGACGGAGAACTGAAATATTTAGAAAATTAGTAGGAAAGGAAATATGAGAAAATTATAGTGTAATGAAATCTTAACGATTTGACAAATACCTTGTTGTTGCTGTCCCATTCCAGGCCCAGTCATGGTCATGGACTGAAGGGCATTGATCGGGTCCTGAATATTCCCCATCTGTCCCGGCATCCCTGCTCCACCCATCTGTTGTTGAGGCATCCCTCCACCCATCATGCCCGGGGGCATGGCTTGTTTGCTGCGCTGACTATCTGAAACCGCAATGAAATATAAATTTGATTTACCTATTACAAGTAAAATAGACAACCGCTTAGAACCATACACGTAACTATTGCTAAGGCATAAACCTGGATGTGAGCTAGCAATGATGACATATCTAGAAATCAAGATGGTAACCCTTCATTACATGGGCTATTTCCGGAATCCATAGTGTAGGTCCAGATCTGCTGGCACATCCATGCCATATGATGGGATATACACTATTTGTCAGTGCAAAAGTCGTATCTATGCAGTAAAGGCTTAAATATTTAACCAATGGCTACTAAGATGCATCACCTTCTTATTCTTAGTAAAAACAGAAAATGAATGCTGTTCAAATGGTCTGATTATGTAGCATTGTTTCCAGTGAATTTCAAATAACTAGAGTACCAATCTTCCCAAAAATCATACAAATATCAAGACCTACGCAATAAATAATGTATCATATCCATTAAAGCTGTTATAATTTATTTCCAGCTACATGTATTTCCTATTTTTTATAACACTCCAACATCCAACGAAATCACACAATAGTGGTCAAGAGATGTTCCCCGTGATTTAAGCCAATTTTAAGTTAAACAAATATTTTCTCAGCTCCAGGATCAATCACAAAGCCAATAAAGATATATTGACACACATCACTCTGTAAATCAGTTTTTAAATGAATGACTTAAGCTTTAAGTTGTGATGATGATATTATCATCTTAAGTATAACTTAAAGTGGAGTAAGTGATATGCTTTGTTCCAGCAGCATGTTACCACTTATCTCCTATTTTCAGCTTATTATTGCCGTACTTGTGGACATGTTTACCATAGTTTCTGAAAAATGACATCTCGATCAATGTGAGAAGAAGTGACTATTTCGGTCCAAAACACATACATGTATATTTCAGAGGTTTCATTTGACCTGGGAGATGAACCTTTGACTATAGACATTTCCAAAAAGCCTCACTTCAACCCCTACAAATAGCTGAAAGATTTTTTTTCCTTAAACAGGGGGTATTTGGCTATTAATTGGCTGAATCCTCTAAAATGCAATGAAAATGACCAATCTGATTTAGCAGCTAGAGGAAACCCTTATTTTGTACAGGCAGAATGAATGATGACTGGACAGTAGAAAGTGTGCGTGTTTAAGTCCTCTCACAACATTTAATCACAGTTCTGCATTCCCAAAGAACCTAGCATAGTGAAGCTTACACTCATGCTGGCATCCCTGCTCAACATCATCTACAAACAAGGTCTAACCAAACTGCATAATTATAAATATATTATTGTTAAAAATAACAAAGGACCATAACTCTTGTAACAGTAGCAGGAAAATTTCATTCCTTTATGATCATCTACAAATCCTGCATGATCATAACCCGTTAAATTAAAATAATCAACTAGACTCTAAAGTATGAGCTGACACAATATTTACAAGACAGGAAATATGTACTTACTGTAATCTTTCACATGCAGAATCAGTCGTGCAACTAAAGCCAAATACTCATCCTGAAATATTTTTTAAAAACATTGTGCAAACAACAATAACCCATTCCTGTATAAATACACCTTTATTGCTAGGGCGAACAGTTTAGATCCAGATCAGCCGGCACATCCGTGCCGTCTGATCAGGATCTAAACTGTTCGCTTTTTGATTCATTAGGATATTTATGACCAAAATGCGACCAGTGCAGATCCTGATCAGACGGCACACGCGTAAAAATGCGTATATATCCAGGAAAGGGATAATTGAACACTGACTTTGGCTGGGTTTTTGTATCTTACTAAACTTGGTTGAGAATTTTCTATATTAATGACCAAAGTAAAATACTTAAGTTTTGTCCTTTTATGTAAAATGAAAGGGTTCACTGGAATCTTCACTCTGTAAACTTGTGTAGTAATCGTCCATTTTTTGAAATTTAATAAAGCTTTCCAAAAACAGAGAACACACACTACTAAAGCTGTCAAATATTTATAATTAAAGGGGCATAACTTAAGAGCCCCTGGAACAATCTGACAGTTTATCAAACCTGGCTGAGATATTATGCCCATCTATATCCTGACAAAATATGATAAAGATTGAATAAAAACTTCTGAGGAAATGATGAAGATATAATGAAATAATATTAGTCATTAAAGCTAGAGTTAAAACCTAGGATTTTCTTAATACTCAGGGGTTCGATTTGACCCTTGAAAAAGTGTTTAACCCTTATTATTTCAAGAAATGCTCATTTTGGCCCTTAAGAAATTCAACCCAAGGGTTAAATTTTATTATAATATATATGGTAAAGTTGCTCCCACCCATCAAAACATGACAGAAGTGCACTATTTTGACCATTGAATTTCAGTAGTAAGTGAAACTCTCGAGAATGCTCAAACTAAAATACTTCTGCAGGGCAAAATCTTCATCTATTAGAAAACAACTTACCCTTGACTTCGCCTTGTTAAAAACATGATTCTCCATTTCAAGGCTTGATTTCTGCATGGGAGTGTTTGAGGAACGAATTGCCTCTTCTCTGTAAAAACAATAAGATACTAACAGAAATTAAACATAACATGTACTAGCAAATAATAAATTGAACAAGAAACTTTATTTTCAAATCAACTGAAAGCTGAATGGTTTGTATGTATGTGATGAAACTGAAACATATAAACACAAGAAACACTTAAAGAAGCTTGATGACTAACACAAGTACATCTGCCCATCAAAACATTACTTCAACTTGTTAAAATCATCATGACCTAAATTTCTCACATTACAATTTACATTATGTTATCGCTATGAAGACAGTCATGTGATATGCACATTTATTTAACATTGGCAAATTAAATAAACAGAAGTTATAATTTTGAGATATTAATGATTCCACACTAAGTTTTCTAATGGAAAACATGAGTCAACAAATTCTTATGAAACAGAATTTACTATTTTCTAAGACTGAATCGGATAACATCACGTAACTGCCTAGTAATTTATAATTAAGTAATAATAACATTTTAATCAGTGATTCATATAACTAATGCATTTGTAACTCAAGACATTTTTGGGTAAATAAATATACCGGTAAAAAATAACCATTTAGATTTATCTATCCTTAAGGAGAACATTTCCAGCATTTAATATTCCTTGAAGGTGCTCAATCTTTCCATAAAATACTGGTATTTTGAAATAAAATTGGACAAAATCAAGTTATGTTTGAGGCTGAACAAAAGACCATCACAGCAAATGTAAGACACATCACAAGACATTCAACGAATGAAACACAGATTACAGTTCAAGACATGACCTGTATACTACTTCATTAGGGCGGAGTTACAACAGTGCTGGATTGCATTTCGTAATCGGGTTTGGATATATTGTGATCCGGGTTTTATATATTGCATTTGTCTACGATTTTAAAACTTTTAATTCTTTTTAAGAAAGAAACTGGAAACATAGGCGTAGTCAATGGGGCGGCAATCGTCACCCAAATATTTCGGCCAACCGCCGTTATATATATTTTAGCTTAGCTGTTCCAATATTTTTCTGTCGCCTTTACATTCGGCTAAGCTGATGGCAGGTCATCTTAATAAGCTGTAAGCGATAGGGGATTAGCGACTGCAGATGACAACAGGGTCACGGTTAATTGCACTTTATTGTTTTTGTGTTTTGATTGCACATTCATTGTCATGGTAGTATCAATAATGATTTTGTTCAGGGTTTCTCCCAGGCCTTTTTCGCTAGTCGCATGCGACAAGCCATAATTTCAGGACCCAATTTGCGACATGCCATAATTTGTCCGACATGCCTTATCTCCCGCTGCGACTTGTGTACCTGTTGATTGCATTATCAGTATGAAAACTCTATTCTTAATAAACAAGAGACAACTGATTGCGCCGACAATTGACAGCGTCATCAGCTTTGCGAGAAAACCAATCAGTAACAAGAACTGATGGATAACGCATGTTGGCTCCGCCCACATGTCGGCGACAGTTGATTATGACCGCATGTGATAAAAATCGTAGCTGAATCACTATTCATCTGCGTTGTCAGTAATCAGAACAAAACTCTATAAAAATGACTTACTTCTGCCATCTGACCATTTCGAGCAAAGAAGGAAGGAACTAAAGCATCCCCTTTTTGATAATATACACGGAAAATATAACTTTCTGACATCTTGATTATTCCATAAGATAGCCAATTAATGAAATTCAACAACAGCAACAAAGCCATTTTCATTTCGAATAATTGGAAAACAAAATAACATAGACGCTGACATCGTTTTAAGAATATCGTCGGTTTGATCTTAAAACATCCCCAGAACAAAAGAGAAGCACTTAAAACACATTTTCAATCCAAAATACGCTGTAACATCCAGCAAATATTCAATATTGTCATATGCCGCAGTGAAAGTTTACACAAATGACGTCATACAGTAGATCGACTTCAGAAGCCGTTTACGGTTATAATTTTTCTTTCTAGACATAGCGCAGTTAAATTATTAAATGATTTTATTACATGTTTTGCAAACGGGACAATGGTACGATATTTTTTTGTAAGGCATGTGTATCAGCGAAAGATTGGCGCATCAAGTTTGTGTAAACTTTACAAGTTTTTTTAAAATAAAAAAGCACACATATATGCTCACAAGAGTATAATTGTATTCAAATTTTAAAATTTTCTCCACAATACATCAATGCTTGCGTGTTTGTCAGAAAACAGAAAACAAAATCAATCAGAAATTGTTTGTTGAGGAGTATCCAGTAGATGTAGATGTTTATTCCATTTGGAGCTGCTGTCCTCAATTGTCTTATCAAGTCTATTTCTTTCACTTGTCGGTAGTATTTTCCTCTGTCAATATAAGTATCCCCACCTCATATGTTTCCGATCGGCATACAAATTCACCGCTAGGGAATATCCGGTTAATTTGCATAACACGCGAATCTTGCAAGAGACCGCAACGGGATGATTTGACAGATAGTAAATAATGTAGTAAATTTGACCTAATTTCAATAAATGATAAGAACCGTAAGTACAGCTTTACCTTTATTCGTATAAATGAGTTTTGCTTTATTCTTCCCTAATCCTAAAAATCCCCAACAAAAATCCCTAATTTTCTCCCTTTTAGATTCTGTAAAATCCGATGACAGTTTGTCTGCAGACACACCTCTTTACTACTAAAAGTCACATGGTTTTGTCGGGTTTTCAAAGTATACTACTCACAAAAGAAAATGCGTCCCAAAATGGGATATGCACTAATTCGACGACAGCAGTGATATTGAAGACTCTGATAAGTCTATTGTTTGTAGGGAGTTTTACCCAAAGGACAAGAGCCGTATGGCATTTCTGACAATAGTAAAATGGGGACAATGTGACCAGTGCAAGGGTTGGGTGCACTTGTCATTTTGCACCACAGTCAGGGTGCTTAGAAGAGGGGACTCATTCCTATGTCCTAATTGCCAATAAATGTGCATAAACTGCCAATTTTTGTCAGAAAAAAATGTTATCTTGTTAAAAAAAAACCTTGTTTATTTTTAAACATCTTAACCAGTTGTGTTTAATGTGCTATTAATTATTGTCTCGCTATATTTTATGTGCAGTATATATTAATATGCGCATGGAAATCCTGAGACGTCATAGACAGCATGTGCTTGTAGGGTGGCTGCCATTTTTGTTTACATTGAGATCAGCATACAGTTTAAGAATGATTTCACGGTAATTAAAAGTGAGAAATAGAGCAAAGCAGGCTATTATCGACCCCTTAGCACATTTATTGACAAATTGAAACCCTCTTGCAATTTGTGGACACGATACCTACTATACAAAGAAGTTTTATTTTCATTGGTTGTTTTACGCCAATCAGAAGGGTTGTAACAAACAATGGAGTGAACTAGTCTAAAACATTTACGAATGATGTTGATCTGCCATTACCGACCTCTTTCGGCAATTATCGACCCCCACTTTGGTTTTTAAAAAAATGTCAACGTAGAACAAATAACACAGATTTCACTGAATAAAAGATAAACATGATCATAGTTTGTTTTCTATTCCATTGTTTAGAATGTATATGTGTCTTGAATAAAAAGATAAACATGATAATAGTTTGTTTTATATTCTATTGTATCAATACATTGTATAACATATATCAATCTTCAAACTGTGGACAACAATAACATAACAATGTTCATGTAAACAGGAAACGAGAGTCAGATCTAATGTTTTTGGAAAACCAAACCAGATGTCTAATATTCTACATTTTGTATTACAATGCTTATTTTGTTTAACACTTCGAACACTTAAATGGCATCTCCTGCAACTCATCATGAGTCAGACCCTGCAAATTTTGATTCTCAGTGCAAGCAATACCAACTGGCACAGTCATCACACCCGATCCATTCATTAGGATCCCCCATACTCAAATGGCATCCATGGCAGGATCCTGCAAGGTCATCATCGAAGGACTCATCCAAATCATCACTGTCCATGTATTGTATTTCAGTTTCAGAGTCTTAGGAGCTTTCATCACTTACAGTTCTTTTCTTTGATTTCTTTTTCATTTCTTTCAGTTTCTTTTTTATTTCCCTTTCCTTTATCTTTTTGGCTTTTTCTTCCTCTTTTTGTTTCTTTTTCATTTCTCATTCTTGTTTTCTCCTCAACTTTGCCTGTTCTTGTTCTTCTTTTTGTTCTTCTCTGTCCTTAAGCATTTGTAATGCCACAGAACCAGAAATTGCTTTCGGTAGTTTTTGGCGAAGTGCTACTCGTTGCTTTTTACGTACTGGTTCCGGGATACTTAGTTGCTGAAATGCAGGTGAAACATAATTTGGGTCTTTAACAGAAATGCTTGGGGACACACTTTCTTTTGGAAATAAAGACAATGCAGTACTGACAGACGTATTAGACTTAGACTGTATACATGTGACGGATACGACAGATGCGCTAGACTGTGAAGACAAAGTGCCGGCACTAGAAGCATCTGCTACACATAAAGAAGATGTCTTAACAATTTCAGACTGAAGCAAGTTTGAATTACAATTTTCACTTCGAGGAAGGCATGTATCATGTACAATATTGTCATTGCTAGTGGTTGAGGGTGTAGTTGACTCGCTTTGATCCGTGACTGTCTGGTTTTCCTTTGACACACTGTCTCGAATTACCATTTTTGAAGGGCCTAGTTTACTAGCGTCAATTCCATTGGGATTTAAAGGGAAAAGCCCCGACTGTCGGAAACCATGGCATGCATTTTCAAAATTGGCTACTTTGTACCATGTCTGCCGAAATATTTCCGGGAACTGATTTTTTGACAAGCTTCGCCAATATGCTCAAGCTGCCAAGCTTTGACAGCAGCTTGCCATGCTGATTTCAATGGCGAAAAGAGACCAATGTCACAGGCCTGCAGCACGTGTGTTGCGTTTGGCAACAGACAATAAAGAATAATTTTATTATCATGGCAAAATTGTGCTGCAGGCAGTGACATATGGGTTGAATGACCGTCAACAAAAAGAATGATAGGAAATGTAATTTCCTTTTCCTTTGCAAACGACAACAGGAGCTTGAGAAATTCCACAAATGTTTCAGAGTCCATCCAACCATTAGGGGTTGTGGCATAGGTCGCCTCAGGAAAACCAGACAGTCCAATATTTCTAAGTCTTTCCCCTGGAAATAAAATCATGGGAGGAACATATTCCCCGAATGCATTGAATGATGCCATCACGGTAATCTGGGTTTTTGTATTGGTTACAACTTGGTACACGTGACGTGCACCCAAAGGGGCAATGACACGACCTGACTTGACGGCTAAAGGTAAGCCAGACTCGTCCGCTTTGAAAACCCTTCTGGGATCTTTCAACACGGCTTGGTAGTCTGGTATTTCCTTATTTAAGAAGGCAAATACACCCTCAAACCATGCATCTATCATTGACATAGAAATAGAGGCACGTTCATAGCCTAAGGCCATGGGTGTCCTCAATGAAATTTCAGGATGACGTTTTTGAAATTTTGCAAACCAGTCTTTGTCTGGTAAATTGTCTTTAAAAGACGTTTTTCTTCCATCTATATCCAAGATTTTTTTCACTTCCCTGAGCAGTTCTTTCCGTGTCACTAGGTAACCAATTTCATGCATGAGTGAAATGTAATTGACTAATTCACTAAGGTCATCTCTTCAGCTGCCGTCAATTCAGGTTTCTTCCCAGGTCTTGTAGGTGCTTCTGGTACACGACCACTTAATTTGTCCAGTAATGTCGTTTTTGGCACACCATATGTTTTGGCGGCCAACTTCTTGCTCATGGTGCCAGTCTTGACCATGTGTATGGCCATGGCCATTTGCTCCAGCCTGTATTTGACCCTTTTTTTGACTTGTATTTGGGATGACATTTCTACAATAGAAGAAAGGGTGGTGAAATAGACAAGATACAGACATGCCATATATATGCAGTGTAAAAAGATATAGATGACGACACACACAAGGTTCGGAGGTATATTAATACAGATGACAAGGATATATCTATTTGTTCGTAAATAAATAATCTCGAAACCAAACAATTAAAGTATTTTAAACATTTGTTTTGCAATTTTACCTCAGTATATATACACAATATAGTTTATAGAATATGTAAGAGGGGGTCGATAAATGCAGAATAAATATTTTTTCATCTTCTATTATCGACCCCCACGTGATCAACTGTAGGTTTGTTAGAGATTACCAAAATGGAGCCGAACTGAAGCTGTGGGTGTAAACAATCAATAAATCACAAAATATCAGCAATCAAACAGCATGTAAGTGCATTTAGATGTGAAATAGCTAACACACATACCTTAACTTGCCCAGTAAGAATCTAATCGCTAGCGTCAAACGTCCGATGAAGAATCGGTTTGGAGTTTAAAAGAACGCGGGTGTAAAAAAATGACGTCATGTATATTTGTACACGTCATATAAAGATTAGACTAAAAGATAGTAATTAGAAGTAATTAAGCGGCGGGGGTCAATAATTGCAGGGGGTCGGCATTAGACTACCTTGCTCCACTTAGAATGAAAGTGTTTTGTGTCAGTTTTTGCAAACTTATTTGTTTTTCTAGCGGGGATATAGACAGGTAAGGGAGTAACCTTAAATGTAAATTAAAAAAAGGTGAAATATGCATATCAGGGATCGCCACATTCAGAAAAACAGCCTCCCCACACAGTCAAGAAGAAGAGAGAGGGAGAGAGCATGGTTAATAAATGAAAGTTCAGAGGTAGTAAACACATTGTCAAACTTACCATTTTGCAGAAACTAGTGTTCCAACACGAAGTGTGAATTTCATGAATATTTACATCAAAACACCCATTTATTTACCAACGGTCGTTATATTTAAAGGCGCCATTATATTTAAGGTTACTCCCAACCTGATCACTGCTGATAGAGGAAAATACTACTGACAAGCAACATGGTTCAAGATTGTTCAAGTCATTCAGAAGCATCAAGTTAAACACAAATTTAATAAAAGAGTTAAATACTAGAGCTTGCATTGAGGCAGTGCCTTAGTTCATATTAATAAAAAGCCCCGACAGTCATGAAAAGAAAATTTCGAAGCATATGAAAATCTGTAGAAGTGTTTAGGCGTTACTCGCCCAATAAAGAGGTAATCAAATTCAAAAACAAAGGAAAAACACATCACCACATTAATCTCAGCCTAAATCAAAATGACTGAATATCATTACATTTGCATGATGACTTTTTTTCGAAATGCTTCGCTTTTCCAATCTCCCTGGTCCGCCATTTTTGTTGTCGCTATATGATAAAAATGGTATTAACGATACAGTTCGGTACACAGACTACTGCACTGCTGATATACGCGATCTAATAAACACGAAGGATTTTATACCTCGTCAGTCCGAGTATAAGCTTTTCTACAAATTTATAAGTTTTTTTCATAACAAACTAACAAGTTTCTTAACAAGTATCACATATATTGATTCTAATTGGAATTAGCTTTTCAGGTATGTAATTTTTTAAAAGATATTTAAGGTTTCAAAAACTATTTAAAGCCGTCAAAAGTTGCGACACGGATTCTTGTCGCTGGCAGAAAGACATAGACGGAAAATTTCCCGCATTGATTTAAATGTTAACTGGGTTGTGCGCGGACATCGTATATATATTTAGAAAAGTCCTTGTTGCGCACAATTAGTTGGGCTAGAATGTATAAAGGTCACTGCAATTTTTCCAGGTATAAACACACACAAAAAAAATAAAAAATCGCTTCATCATCTTTTCTTATTTACTGAATTTTTATTTTGTAGAAAGTGTGATTTTCCTGTTAGAAAAAAATAATTTTTATTACTTTATTACAATTCAACTTTTAAAATATCAGTCTAAAAAACTTGAAATACGGTGTTTTAGCAAGTCCAAAAGAGAAACACTCTTTAAATGAAGATTTAAATTTATACTATTTAATGGAAACTCACAATTTTTTACATGGATTAACTGCCTTAGTAGTTATCTTCAACATAAAATTGGCATTTTTAAAAATTCCTGTGTCTATATTTACCCACAATTTTTGTAACGAACCCCTGTTATTTCTCAGTATTTAAACAACCTCCCCTGTTTAGGACTGTGTTGTCCGAAGCCAGAATAGCAGATCAAATTAGTTTTATAATCAAATGGACACGTATAAACGTCTTTACTTTATTAGGTATAAGCATTGCTTTTTACTTTTCTTTATTATCATTTGAACAATGACATTGATATCTGCTTTAGCTGAAAGCTAGGCTAGTATAGTATACCCTATTAAAGGTTCAATAAAATCCTAAATTTTGGATTTAAGTAAATGAAATTTTTAGGCTTGTTAGACAAAAGGTTATGCTGACAGCAGACATTCATATAACCTGTTTACGCTCAACAATATGAATACTGGAATGCATTACTTTTCGAACAACTCTCGTTAGAAGATCGATTTTAAATAAAAAATCACAACTAACAAAAAAGAGAACCTTGGGGGTTACAGCCTTGGAACGATCAGTGGCAAAACAATTTGCCACTGGTGGTAGGGTCAGGGGGTTCAACCAGGTTCTAGAGAGCAACCATATTTTAATATAAATATTCGCAACTTAATAGGAAGCCGGCATCTGAATCCTTAAATTTTATTCTTTGACCGATACTCTGACGCTACAAGCAAGTTAAAAACGAATAATTTGTGCATTTGATACAAACAAAAACTAGAATGGCGTGTGGGTACTTTGCGATCAGTGCCTTGCCATCGTATCATCAACAAAAGAAGTACAAAGTGTAAAATTACTGTGGTGACGCTATATCCGCCATCAAAATGCGTTGATACGCGATAGAAATTCGTCATATGCGCGATGTCCAGTGTGATGCATGTAAGTGGACATTTCTGATCATATCTGATTTCTGACGGAAATATCAATTCCTGAAAATCGGAAATATAAGCTTTTGTTGATGATAACTCCAGTTCATATTAGTTACTGCATCTGAAGGGCATAATTTATTCTTTTTCCATTGGCACATTTACCACCTCTGAATAACGAACCAACCATGCTTTCTTTGGCACATAGAAAAATGTAAAAAGGATTATATTGCACATGAAAATCAGACAATCCTGGTTTATTTTGGTATAATGAATATTGAAGCAACTTAAGCTAGCAGTCTTTTTGTGCTGTGTGGAGCCGTAATACTCGTCAAAACTGAGAGCTCTTGTTTGAAAATCCATATGCATGCTGTTTATGTGTCGCCTGGAATAACAGTTAGATACAAAGGGGCCGTACTGCCCAGCGGCGTAGGTGTTGTTACAGAACTTTAACCTGAAACTTAACCTTTGCATATGACTTCATAAGTATTTCCCATTGAGAACCCATCGACACCTTTCAAGTTTTCAACAATAACTCATTGTTAACCATGATATCATGACCAGAAAAATAATATTGCTAATAATTAATGAAGCATATGTATTTAAAATGATTTTTCTTGATCGACCTTGATTAAGAAAATTACACACTAGTCACCGTTGCTACAATGTGCTATTGTTAATTTCAACAACCTTTATTTCAAAACAAACTCCTGAAAGGTTGGTAAAAAGACTCTAATGAACAGATAAAATTCTCAAAATAAGTCATTTACAGGGTTTCCCCGAGAATAACTCTGTTGGCCATAAGACTTGTTTCAAAATTAACGTTTCTGGACGGTGAACAACATGTTACTGGATCTTTTTTGAGCATGTTTTTTAACCTTTTATAATTTATTTAACCGATTATTTTACCAATTTACGATTGCTTACCGAGCGGGAGACTGTTATAATGCTTTCTTAATGTGGTTTATCACAATATGAATATATTACTTTTCAAAAGTGTTTAAGGTAATTGTGTCCGACTGAAATTGTTGTAGCAACCTTTATGACAAACTCGCACTTGCTTTTTTTTGTTTTACTTTTTTCTCTGTTTTGCCACAGGCTTGTCTGATAAGTTTTACTTTGCAACATATTCAACTTTTTACTTGACCGTGAGCAGGTTTGTAAATGTAAGTGTTTCGGTGAAACAAAAGTAAAAGTAACAATTCCTTTAGTTTACCCAATTTTAATTAATGAACACATTATGCTAAAGCCATCTATTTTTTTATCATGACGCTCAGCATTTTATTGAGTTAGAATAGACACGGCAGCTGTGTGCCAATAACACGAAATAAAACCAAGTTATTAATTAATGAACACATTTTTCTAAAGCCATCTAAATTTTTTTGTCATGACGCTCAGCATTTTATTGAGTTAGAATAGACACGGCAGCTGTGTGCCAAAAACACGAAATAAAACCAAGTTATGAATAAGCCGAGATTCTACGATAAAATGTGGCATGTGAAATGCCTACTTTTTGTATTGTTTTATTATGCAACCATTCCTCCATACACCGGTATGCCAAGGGATCATAGTCTATATCAAACTTATTAGCTATAACCTCGGGTCTATTCCTGATCATAGGTAAGTCTTGAACACTGAATACACACACATTATGAAAAAAATGTCCGGCTTTACATCTCGGTAGATGTTGTGTTGTGTTCCATCCGATATAGCGGCCAAAGAATGGTTTGTTATCTGGATGGCCTTTATATCCACCAGGAGTCTCCAGAAACGGATTGCTGTACAAATTATTCAATGTGGCCCAGTAGTGTTCGTCCGGCGTGAAAGTATCTGCAGACCATGCCAACAAATCTTTGGCTATTTTGTCCTTCAACACAAATTTAACAAACTCTTTGCTGAAAACATTATAAGCATTGCCCTTCGTTATCGTCAATTTATGTGGTGGCTCTTCTTTTTTATCCTTTGTATGGATCATATGTCTTTTCTTAGTTAACTGATCGATATAGGTAAAATGTTTCTCTCTAAATCTGTTTTCGCCCATTGTGATAAATACTTCATGGATGTCGTTTGCTCCTTGAAATTCTTTGAGAATTTGAACAATCTGCAAATTAGTCATTATTGGAAACTCACTTGCTGCCATGTTTAATAAGTATTTCCATTCATGTCCGTTTTCTATATGGTCCCTCATACAGTTTATATCTGCTAATAATCTTGTATAACTTGCATTGACGACAACCTCTAGTTTAGACGCTATGAATACATTATCAAAGCAGTCGGTCAAATGCTCCACCGTTTCTCTTATACTCTGAGGTGTCTTTTTATCTACATGAATACAATACTGATTTTGTGGACGATATATTGCACGAAGAAGGCGTTCGAACTGTTCAATATTCTGATGAAAAAGAATATTAAACGCCAAAGGAAACTCCTTTTCTGTCTCCGAGTCCGGTGTCTGCCGATATCCTCTGGATTGTTTGAATTTGTCACAGTTCAATACATGTTTTTCATATTCCGTATCATTACTATGAGTGAAGCTGTTATTGGCAGCGTTTAAGTATCTAATAGCATTATTCATCTCGTCTTCCTCATTATCAAATAGTTTTCTGCAATCAAATGCAGCTAGGGGAGGGTTGAGTAACGGGTCCGTCATGTACAGCTTGTCACGAAACATTGTCCGGAATGTTGGTCCATCTTGTAACACTTTCTTTTGAGATTTTGCCATCAGCATGAAAGTTATGAAAAGGGAAATGGTCATCAGAAATGCACCATACGTTATGTATTTGACGAGCTTCACTCGGAGGAACCTCATGACTGTCTCCTTATTATGTACAATATACTAGTACAGGTAACGGTGCAACTTACGTCCAAAGCTTCTTAGAACATTATGATATCCGTAATTGCACTATTGTTTCTGTTTTCTGTGTGAAAGAATGGTGGAAATATTGCTTTCTCGTGTAATGTTTAATGACACAATATCCTTCGGAAAACGACAGTATTATACATGAAACCCAACTCTATAGTTTGCTTCAAAGTTTCTAAATTTTCAGATAACACAACGACACATTTTCTTATCTCAAATTTTCCCCATTTCCACCAGAGACCATCACAGAAGTCTCGCGAGATCTTAGACAATCTCTTTACAGGGCATTGATAAAACTCTTTAACACTTAATTGATCGTAACATGCGGACAAGCATGTTAGTTCAATATAACAAATGATTGTTTGTTATCTCCACATATCAATTTTAGATGTTGGTAGTGTGACAGACGATGGGGCAGACTATTCACCGTGCCGAAACTTATTAGCAATGCTTGTAACTCCTCAAGTGGTTTTAAGCTGTGAGCGACGATTTCCATTGTCACACAAAAGCCATTTTTTCTGACAATAGAAATAGTGGCGTGCATAATCTCGCCATTGCCTTTGTAACGATCTAAACTGACCCCGTAGAATAATGACCCCCAGTCATTAATTTATATAGAACGCGACTCCCTGGTCGTATTACGACTGTGGAGTCATTATATTATTTTTAACCGCAACTCTTAATTCATTATTGGATGGAATTTGTTCCAAATTTCAGGGATTACTACTACAGATGCCGTGTTGTGCAGACGGACCAACATAGATTTGCTCCACCTGTTCGGGAGTTATGGTTTTTATTCTTTTATATATACATTATTGACGCGATCTTCACCCAAACTTGAGTCACGTGATTGATTGGGTCTTTTTTTCCTAAGGAAGATAACCTGGAGATTGTTATTCTATCAATGTTACTCTTCGTCTTCACTGGAGAGATGTAACACAAAGAATAACGACTCTCGGTTACATTTGCAAACATTTTAAAAGGGGTTTCCAATTATCCGGTTTATCTGATTATCTTTGTGAAGGCTATTTTAAGTTTAATCTAATTACAAATGGAGGTTACCGAGAAATACCAAGGACAGTTATTGGGATATTTTATACTAAAAATTGTAAGGGCCATAATTCTGTATAAAAAGATCCTCAAGCCAGAACGTGCTGATCAAGTGCCCAGCACCTCTTGATAGTGAAGCTTCCCATGTCATTGAATTTGGACTGGTGGTTGCTTAGAAATAGCATATAATATTTGAATGGTCGGGTTATCATAATTCAAAGGGCCACAACTCGTAAAATTATTTAGCCAGAATGTGCTGATAATATGCAATCTTGTTAGTTTAGTTTAAACTTATTTATTTTACGTCAATTGCGAAACAAGTCTTTCCAACATATATTAATCATGCTCAATGACTGCTTCCTGGTGTGCCAACCAGAACTCGCGCAGAATGTGGATTGGGGAAACTCCAGACGAATCTCATCACTGGTGGGTTTCAAACACGCTTTCTCTGGATCTGGAGTTCGGCACTCTACCCCTATACCACTGTTCTTCCACATTCTTGTTAGTGATCCTTCATTTAAATTGTGATTGAACTCTGACTGGTGGTTGCTGAGAAACAGCCCATTCATGAACGGTCCTATTTTGTATGAATTTGTGGGAGATTTTGACAACAAAAGTATAATAAAAGCACAAATTTGTTTTAATATTACGTACAAATAACTACCTCCTAACAATACAGCTAAAGTCTAAAGAGTTATTTTAAATACAAACTATTATTTAATACATACCAGTTAAAAATCTACAGTATAATAATGTTAATTGCATAGACATTAAAATCAGCTGCCTTAATCAGTTAAAATACTTGTAAACATGAACACAATAATTATTGTGAATCAAAATTCATATTTTTTTTCTTCAGGTATATCACTTAACAAATACTTCCTGCTGGTCTGTACAAGAACAGTATATCATCTTTAAAAATACACACATAAACAAGTTTTTAAGCCTTTAATTTTAGCCCACTCATGTCAAAACTCGGATAATTAAAGACACAAACTGCTACAGACATTGTAGGAAGTTCAATTCTGTAAACAAGATTCTGTAGAAGAGTCCTGCTATTTAACAGAAAACCAATACACATGTTTCCATGGGGAACAATTGCATGGCTAGCACATTTTTTCAGAATTTTGGGTACATTTATTTTCATTACAAATATGATAAAAAATATTATAAGCTGTATCAAATGATTGATATTGGATGACTTAAATAGAGATGTGAACAGCTGAAAGTGGGTAACAACACTTGAAGAATCACTTTTTTTGAGCTGATTACAGAAAGTTTGAAAGGTTTGAAAAGTGAAATCTTGCCAAATTCAATTCATTTCAGCTGATAAGCTGAAAATGCACAGCCCTGCTTAAAGATTATCAAAAACATTCTGCTGCCTTTAAAAGACATTGCCTGGTATTGCATAAATCAGTCTTAAATACACTTTCCCATTGTTCTAAATACACCGATCATAAAATTTTAATTTTATGTAGGTGGTTTCCAAATGCAAATATCATCAGTGTAATTAGAACATTGGATTAGTGTTTTACATGTACAACATTAAAAAAAAATACTCATAAAAAAACAGCACAATGTAAATGTTGTCAAAATATTGTGTAAATGTTCGAAAAACATCTTTTGCACCAATTTCATTTTTACAGTCATTTTCTATTGTTGACTAATAGACATAAAATAGCATTTGATAATGCATCATGTATGTAATGTGGAAATCCATTATAACATGTTGGGAGAGTATTGTCCCTTTAAAGAAAATGACTGGTTTTATGATCTGGACCTGAGATTGTAGTCGGTGTGGTTCCCTGAGTCTTTCCTCCACATCAGATAGAGACCCAGCATCACCAGCAATGCTGGCAACATGCCCAGATGCAAGTAGAGGGTCTCCTGGTGGCTGAATAGACCATCAACAAAGTATGCCATGTTCAAGCTCACAAAAGTGAGTCCCATTGCCTGAAATGTAGAGAACAAAACATTGTTATCACAGCCAACTTAATATTGTTGTAGAAAGAATAATTTAAAAAGAGGCTAAAAAACATTAAATTGTAAATATGACAGTAAGAACAAGAATGGTTTACTCGCAACAACTCAGTGCCGGAAGAATTAACACTAGGTTAGGTGAACTGTCAAGTAGTTCAAGCATATAAGTAACTAGGTTGAACTGTTAATTGAAATAAGATGAATACTTTACAAACTCTGACCAAAATTAATTGAAAAGTATATTGCTCCTTAATTATTTTATGCCACAATAAAATATCATGTCTTGAAACAGTGGCTCGTCAGCAGCAATTTAAATCACATTAACTAGAAAAACAACAACGCTTTATCCCTTTACTCCATATATACATGTTTTATAACATGTGCAAACAGCGTACATCCAGATCAGCCAGCATATCCATGCCATCTGATCTGGGCCCAAGATCATAAAACTAAGTTTTGAGATCAGTCTCAAATCTCAAGGATCTGATTGGCTGAAATGGCGACTTGTCGCCATTTCAGCCAATCAGATGCTTGAGATTTGAGACTGATCTCCAGATTTACTTTTATGATCTCGGGCACAGGATCTACACTTCTCAGTCAGAAATAACCAAAGAATCAAAAAAGCAAACACTGTCCATCCTGATAAGACTGCTATGATGTGCAAGCTAATCTTGCCAAATGGGTAACATCCGTATCCCATGAAGAAAAGGGTTACAAATTACTTAAAAGAAGCTGTTAATACTTTTACTGTTTATTTTTTTAATATTTACTAAACATTATAAGAGACATTTATCCACAATCAATATTTATCAACCTCTGAAGCAAAAAGGAGTCAAGTGCCTACTTAATTAACATTTTCTCTGCTCCTATTTTGCATCTAGCGGGAATATGAGACATTTATGTACCACCATATCACATCACAACACAAGAGAATTTACTCACCAAAATTAATGGGAGATTTTCTGATCATATTACAACTCATCCTAAAATAATACACTCATACTCACCACAATATAAGACAGCAAAAGAGAGCTTCTGTCTTCATCAAATTTGAAACTTGTTGCATACCAAGCTGTGAAGGATTGTCCTAACAACATGGCACCAACACATTTCACCCCCAGGGATTCAAAATACTCCAGCTTCTGAAAATATATATAAAAGGTTTCTGTACTATTTGTATTTAAAATATTATGTCTACAGATGGTGATGTTTTAGAGGAATCTATTTTGGTAGGTCTCTGCAAAATCTTTTGAATTTTGGCCAGCCATTGCTAAGGAAAAGAGTTTTTCAGTTTTCTAACAAAGTTTAACCCTCCATAGATAAACCTTTATTGCATTAGCAGTGTAGATCCAGATCTTGCCATCTGATCAGGATCTGCACTGTTAGTCTTTTATTTGTTAGGTTATTTCTGACCAGAATGCAAGCAGTGCAGATCCTGATCAGATGTGCTGGCTGATCTGGATCTACACTGGTCGCACATGCGTAAAAATGTGTATCTATGGAGGAAAGGGTTAAAAGAACAGAACAAACAGTGAAACTTGTTTAAGCTACTTTTGTATAAGCCAACCAAACATCATTTTAGCAAAATTATTCTCAATTCTTGTCAGCAAAGGTGAATAAAAAGACAATAAAGAAAAGGAGTAGGTTCACGAAGGCCTAATATTGGCCTAAAAATATGTAAAATTTTAAATTTTGTTACAGATCTTAAATTTTAATGCCATTAAATACATAAATAGTTATACTTTTCATATCTTAAAATTTTATATTGATTACTGCTAAAGGTGTTTGACGAGGGGCCATCAAAATTGCTAAAAATGAGGAAAATGTGCAAAAATTCATATTTTTGTCCATTTTCACAACAGATTTTAGAGGATTTCGATAAGGGCACACTTCTCGACCAAAATCAAATTTTGACAATGAATTCAGCACACATTTATGGTATTTCTCCTGGTTAAGTGCGCATGTGCTAACTACCGCAAAAGGACGAATTGTCGTTAAAATTCAACAGCGGTATTTTTAATTTATTGAGTAGCTATAATCAAGGAAATAACACATATTTATCAGTTATGTTCTAAATTTATTGATTTTCACTTTAAATTCGTCCGTGGGTTAAGAAAATATTTTGCGACAGTCATTTTTTTTCAAAACGCTTTACTTCCGTTCGTCCTCCAACTTGAAATTGAAAGCTAGTTTTTGTCCGTCTGGCTTAGTTAGCCCATTCCATGTCATTGCATTGTCATTTCATGGAAAGCTATACCTTGTAGACAGGTAGAGAACGTTGTACCGGGCAAATATTGATTTTCACAGCAAGTGATTTCAATGCTCGCAAAGGTCAACCTGTTTTCAAGGACGATAAAACAATTTTGGAATTACTTGGAAGAACAACCAAATATTTTTTGTCAGACTGGCTGGTTGGTGATGAATTTTATACCGAGCTAACACAGTCATGAGAGTGGAGAACTGGTACTGTATTGTTTATCATTTTATAGTTTATGTTTCAGTGTGAGATGAAACAAATTGAGGTCTTGAAAATGCAGATCTCCATTCCTTGCTGTTGTCACTCTGCTAACTTACAAGAATTAGTACACCAACTCTTTTTCAATAAAATTTGCTCGGTAAAGACTGCAATTTTGAATGAAATGTGAAATATAGGCAAATTTAGTGATCATTGTCATCAATGCAAAGTGTAGTTAAGCTGCAAATCTGCAGGATCATTTTTTGTCAATTCAAAGTGAAGTTAAGCTGCAAATCTGTAGTGTCAAATCTTGATTTGTATTTAATTTTTCAACTAAGATATTGAAATAGAGCCTAGATGGCAATGGGCATAATTATCAGGCAGCCAAACTAGACCTATTGTGAGAGTATTGCAGTATGCCAAAGATCTGAAGTTCTATTCCTGGCGGTTTCCTGCTGTGGAGATCCTACAGTAAAATCTCAGTCGAGGCCTTTATATTTTCATCCTACTATTTTACTTTTGGTTACCACATTACCCGTTGCCCAACACTGCACTGTAGATCCAAAAAGTGAAGTGACAGTCACCACAAATCCATACATTCCTTGAAAGTTGCCGCCGAACAAGGATATTCTTCATTATCAGTTATATCATATTTTTCATACTGTTAGATGCCACCTGAGATGCTGTCTTGAGACAGGGCTTTTTCAGGGGGTTTTGGGAAAAAGGCCCCTGCTCAAATTGGGAAATTTTTACACAGTATATACTGGTTTTACACAGGTTGCATACATAAATTTAAGGAATGTAAATTTCACAGATCACTGATCAAATGTAAACAATCTAATTTTGTCATTTGAAAAGCCCCTTGATTATATTTATTCTCTTTTTTTGTATTTAGTTTATTGGCAAAAAAGTTATTTCTCTTGAAATGGGAATTTATTTCTTGAAATTGGGAAAAATAGTCCTTATTTGGCATTGGGAATGGGTCCCATTATCGGCCCTGTGAGACTAGTTGAAAAAGCCTTGTGAGAGTAATAAAAGTGAATATTTATCTGTTGTACTGAAAATGGGTAAAACTTTACTCTATTTATATTTTTAAGCAAATATTAACTTCTAATGAATCTATTCCAAATTTTCAGCAAAACATGTTACACTTCTTGTCTGTGAAATGAAAACAAGACAGTATTTTTGGTAAAAATCTTTCTTAATATATCAATAAAATTAAGTTTTCCATGCATTTTTGTTTTTTTAAAGAGACTCACTGATTTTTCAAATAGAAGTTTAATGCAATCTGTGAATACAGTAATTCCACAAGTTTGCTTAAACAACATAATACAACACAGACTGACATGCCGGTCTAGTAATTTTACTTTTTCATATACTGAAAATGCAAAAAATTATACAATTAAATTGCATTTCTTGTTTACATATAAGATTTTGTCTTTTTTATAATGTGATTATTTTTCACATGTTTTGGTATTTTCACAATAATTTATATTTTGCTATTGGTGAGGAACTAAAGTTTACTTTTAATAGTATTGCTTTATCTAAATATACCAGCTATATAGGTATTATACCGTAGTCACAAAAACATCATAATACAGAATGTAAGCAAGTTTATGTAGTTCCAACTAGTATGACTGGGAGAAGGCAGAGAAGTTTAGTTGAAAAGTAACAGCACTGCATTAATTGCAACTTCAAATGTTTCCAGAATGAATGAACCATATACATGTATCTGAAACATGGATTTATAACTTTTAATTACAATAAAGTAGTCTTTATCTTAAATAAAAGTATGCTTTCAAAAAAGTTTGATTTATCAGTGTTAGATTGTTCAGATGTTTTATTCCTACAACAGTGAGCAAAAGGAAAAAAACTATACAATGTCACATTTTATTACGTTTCCTGTGCATTAGTGGGTGGGGTAATATAACACATGTTTTCTTTCAAATAAGCAAGAGATTTTAATAAAATTATGGTTGAATCTCTTAAAAAAAAGTATTTAACTTAACTGATGGGTTTTTTTTTGCATATATTGCTATTACTTACTGAGGGCTGTAGTGATATATTCCAAGAAAATTTGTTATTAATAATATGTTTCTTCTTTAACACAGTTTTAAAGCCTGAAGGTGTTGTGAACTTGTGAATGGTGTTCTTCAGGGACAA